>JAOCNB020352300.1:0-15648 GCA_026546465.2 Palythoa caribaeorum
GAATCGGAGCAATAACATTTGAAAAAAGGTGCAAAAAAAAAAAAGAAAGAAAATCCCACCCAACCTCTACACGCGACCTCTTTAAAATCAAGTTCATTTGTTAAGTTTTTTGACTTTTTCGCATTTTCTAAATTTTTATTTTCTTCCTGTTATAAAACTGTTAATGGAAAGTCTTTAGTCTGACGTCATTTTTAAAAACTAATACTTTACGACACAGCAAAATAAGCCTCTGCCCGACATTTTTACCGTGAATTTGTAACTAAGAACGATAAAAGAAAATTAGACTGACTCGAGCTGCATGGCCTCGAGGTTCGGTTATGATACTTAAATACTCGTATTTTATTAAATAAGCAATTACTTTGCTCATCATATTTCGAGTGTACAGCCTGTAGCAACAGAGACAATTTTTTGCTAACCTCTTTTTAACGTATTCGTAAGCTATTTCTAGTTCCCGACTTCAGTTTAATCAGTCTTGGTTGAAAATATTAGCAGTACAAAACCAAGTGTTTCGTCGCGGTATTTAACAAGTATTTTATTTTATTGGAGCTAGTTTTATTAGTTCACAAACTTAAGATTAACAACGATTGGCAAATATTTTGTTTATTAGCTAAAAAGCAATGTTTTATTAACAAAAAAAGGCTGTTTAATTTAAATATTTGGCGCAATTTTTTCCTGTTAACACGAGAAAGCTGTTTTGCTAACTAATACAAGGGTATATCTAAACAGAAAATTTAGCAAAGCCGCTGCAACGGCCAAGAAAATCTTCAAAGGATTTTGCAGTAACCATATATGGATATACGATTGCAGTATTCAAACTACAAAAGCTTACATCAGCTGAATACAAGTAGATAACGATAATATTTAAAAATGTTTAAGAACTTAATTAAATTTAAGAATAGATAAACTATGCCAAAACCTTGTACAATCATTTCGTATCACCGGATTCATTGCTAGCAGCCTTTTGGTTTGAGATTTGGTTCTGAGGTGCTTTCAATCAAAACTTTATTGTTTATAATTTAGCTTGTCGCTGCCAACTACGATTCATTAATCACAGGTAGATCTAACGTTTGTGCTATAGTTCTATCTCGCAATTCTGTCGGAAAGCGCATGCAAGTAATATAACTTTTTTAAAAATAACTTTTTAGCTGGAATGCGATGCTTTTTTTTATTGAATTAACAACAGAGAAATCGGAACAACTTTTAAATTCTTATTTCTTTCAATGTAACAACAATATTGTCTTTCATGTGACCTGCAGTAACCATGGAAAAAAATAACGAAATGATTACTTTTTTAATCAACCTCAGTTACGGCTAAAATCTTTCAATATATATAACAAACATGAGAGTATTTGCATTCTGACAAAAACTCGCATATTTTCGAACATCTTTGAAGTTCAGAGCAATGTAATTGTACTCTGAGAAAGTTTTTCTGTCCGGATTTAATCTGCTTAAACGCACAAACAATTTAAGTTAAAAGAAGCATATGACATGAGAGCAACCCACGCATAAATTACAATTGAAACATTAGCATTTGTTATTATGTGTGTTCACACTATATACAAAAGTAGGACTTAAGAATTTGTAAGTACTAGTTATACTGAGCCGAAATTTGTTGTGTGAACGGTTAAGTGAAAGTTAAGAATTTTTTTCTTTACATATAATTAAAAACGGCAACATAAAAGAACTAAAGAAAAACTTAATTAATGAATTTCTGTCTCAAGATCGTCTTGAAGCTTCGAAAACAATTACTGTAGTGTAACGTTTACCCAGCTGTCAATTACCAACGAGACACGAGCTCGATACACATTCAGTATCTAAATCTGTTCTCAACTAAATTGCTATTTTCGAGTTTCAACCGTGAAAAATACTAGTTTTAGTTGACCTCAATTTTTAAGAACTTTTGCTTTGGCGAGTTAACGTTTAGTGTAAACACAGGCATTGGTGTCGTACTAGATACAATAGTTTTTCTTAATCAGTTATGCACTCTACAACTCACATGCAAATACTCCATTCCATTCTCACAAGTAAACATGTCTGTTTTAAAACTTTCCAACATTATGTAGTTTATTTGAATTTTTTAAAAGTTTTGTAAAACACATAAAAAATTTGATTTCAAGAATTACTAGGTCAAAGATGTCCACCATTTATTTTTAATTTATTTTAATTCACAAATTTCGTAGTTTTTGACATTTTTTAGTTTCGTTCATGTTTTGCACGATTTTGCATGTTAGTTTGTCTGTCCAACACTGATGGCTGATCTAATGATGATATTGCTAAATACAATAATAAACAATAATATACCGAGACGTTGTGTAAAATTTAAGAGTTGTGTCTTTTCTCAAGCTTTTCCCTTATTTTTAGATTAGTTTAACTAGAACATCAACTTTTACGGTACAAGTTTACATGTGTTGTTTATATATCAATTTAAATAGAAATTCAGCAGCACTATTTTCTTGTTTACCGAAAGAGAAAAAAGATCAAAGCAATGGGGAAATATTTTCAAACATTTATGGCTCTAAAGCTTTTAAGTTTATTTGAATTCAAATTTGCTTAAAAGACATTTTAAAACCACTAAGGACAATATGGTATATTGCACCAAATCCCCAGAAACCAGCTTTCCTTTTAACACAGAAGCATGTGTTTATTTATGCTATATATAAAAGTGCGATGTTATCATCGGAGGATGTAAAGACATATGAATGGGATACATGATACGCACGTTACCAGATGCCGCACCAAACAAAATGATTCAAATCTTAATCTTATGTCTCTGCCGTTTCCTTTACTATCAAACTTCTTTACATTTCAATTTCACGCCCTATTACTGAACGCTGTTTTAAAGTGAACCTTAGTTATCATTCCGCCATTTTAACTGTAAAATCTTTGTAAACTTAGTCCCATGCCATTTCTTCTTGCCGCGGTTGGTCATTTAAATCGCTACGTCATCATCAAAGTTTAAACTTAACTAAATTCTTTAAATTAAGGGCGTATAGATTTCTCTTTCACAAAGACTTACTTGTCCTCTTTTCCAAATAAGGAAAGCACCTGTCCTCTTTTCCAAATAAGGAAACTTAATTAACTGTCCTCTTTTCCAAATAAGGAAACGTATCTGTCCTCATTTCCAAATAAGAAAACTTACCTGTCCTCTTTTCCAAATAAGGAAACTTAATTAACTGTCCTCTTTTTCAAATAAGGAAACGTACCTGTCCTCTTTTCCAAATAAGGAAACTTACCTGTCCTCTTTTCCAAATAAGGAAACTTAATTAACTGTCCTCTTTTCCAAATAAGGAAACGCACCTGTCCTCTTTTCCAAATAAGGAAACTTAATTAACTGTCCTCTTTTCCAAATAAGGAAACGTACCTGTCCTCTTTTCCAAATAAGAAAACTTACCTGCCCTCTTTTCCAAATAAGGAAACTTAATTAACTGTCCTCTTTTCCAAAAAAGGAAATTTACTTGTCCTCTTTTCCAAATAAGGAAACTTACCTGTCCTCTTTTCCAAATAAGGAAACTAACCTGTCCTTTTTTCCAAATAAGGAAACTAACCTGTCCTTTTTTCTAAATAAGGAAACTAACCTGTCCTTTTTTCCAAATAAGAAAAAGTCAGTTGGTGGCAAATACAAACATTTGAAGTCTGTTGCACAAACACACAACCTCTAAAACCTGTGTCACGTGATAACATATCCGATGTGTTGATTGGCCAACATAAAGACAACGCCCACTTAATTCCTATCCTGTAGTTTAAACAATAACCGGAGTCCACTGGTTTGCATCCTCCATTAAAGGCTTTGCTTTTTGTGCTACTTCTACGACTTATACTTCTGCCGCTATGTCTATAAAACTGAAATGAAAGATGTGTGTGATAATAGGGAAAAAAGCCCACCACGGGCCGTGCAGAAACAAAATAAATCGACCTTTTGCTTTCCAGACAAAAACCACAATACCAACAACAGCAGTAAACCTAAAATTATGTATTTATACCTGAAAGGACGGAAATTCTTTCAAAAAGGGCCTGGGAAGAGATTCGAGTAACCCTAGTAAAATCCGTAAAACGCCCTCAAAAAAATATGAATTTAGTTTTATTAAAAAACCTCTTGCTGGGCTCCAGAAAACGAAGAATAAGGTTCAATATTCGTCTACGAAGTTTAACTGGAAATATATTTTTACTCCAAGACCAACATAATTTGCTACTTTCGCCAATAGTTAAAGCTCTTTCACTCAGTTTGAAGGAAAGTAACCCGAAACAGGCTGATGAGGAACATGTCGTTTTTGGTGAAAAAAACTAATACTGAATCTGGACAGAATAACAATTCAAAATGGGCTTCCGTAAACCACGCAACATTTTATGTTGGTTATTTTCTAGTTCGAGTCTCTTAAACGCGCCAGTTCACAACAATCGCCCCCATGCAGTTCCGAAGGTCGGTATGTTTTTACTCTGGTTTTCCGCATGAAAGTACATGTGAACAAGCCTATAGCCTGGGGCCAACATCGTGTTTCTTTCGGCCCGATAGCCTCGTTTCGGTTTATTTTCATGCAGAAACCGCTGTACAACAATAATGAATTGCGAACTTCAATAAAAGCTATTTGCCTACAACCGCCTGGTTAGCCTAGTTGGTAAGGTGCCAGTCTACTGTGTGGGAGGCCGGGGTTCGATTCCCGGCCGGACCCTCACTCAGGGTCTTAAAATAACTGAGGAGAGGGTGCTGTCTTTCCTCTAACACCTGCAAATGGTTAGACCTTCACGTCTTCTCGGATAAGGACGTTAAACCGTAGGTCCACAGGCCTCCAGCCTTGCTGAAATAGGTACGCCTGTTAAAACATTGCAAACATCACATTTGCGTCCAGTTCACCGTCTAGCGTGAATTCAGGATGATTCTTCCGTCGTGATAAAAAACTCGTCCCCCAAAAATCGGCAGATAAATTAAAATGATTTCTCGTCCAAAAATCCATGTTGTCCCGCTTTCATACCAAGAAAAGTTTTGCGTTTGAACGAAAAACCCGTCTCAGACCGTTTTCCGTCTCTAGTGTAAAAACGGCTATTGCGCTTTGAACGGCAATGTTTCTGGGTGTGACCGTCCTTAAAAAAATAAGTTGCGAGTCTACTCTCAAAGAAAACGCAAGAAATTTTTCGTTCAATGGATGAAGGAAATCCTGGTACGAAAGCCACGCAAAAACATTGTAATCGAGAAACAAATATTTCACTATGGAATTTACTTACATAAATAGTTATTGGTACTCTATATAGTTTGAATTTACAGGAAAGGAAAGTAAAATCTTGTAAGACATATTTTGTTTTAGAACGGGAGTTCGGATGGTTTCGGTTAAAGGACACGCCATTAATTTCAGATAGAAGAAAATTTAATCTGAAAAAACGTCTGTTGATGGGTGGGAGAGAAATAGCTTAAATTAGTAAATAGACTAAAATCTACATTTAGAGATATCAAGACGAGTTTTCTTTTTTTTCCACTATGAGGCTGCTTTAGGTTCTTCTTCTTGTGTCGTTGTGCTGTCAGTGGAATTCTTCTCGTCCATTTCGTCATTGTTTCCGTACCTTTTATTTGAATTTCGACAAGAGATTTCTTCACTTGGACATTTAACCTGTTCTTCCGTATTCCCCTTTCCACCTAGTTCAGTCCTAAACCTTGGTGACCCTTTCCGGCAGGTCGTGTGGTTGGGTCCTGATGGGGGTCTGGGCGCCATCGGCTGCTGTTTTCCCTCCGACAATTCATCCTCTGGGGGGTGAGGAGCGTCAGGATATAGTAATACAACTGATGCAGCAGGGGATGCAGGTAAGGCTGGAGACGGCGGTGGTGCACTACTCTGCCCAGTTCCCACACGGCCAGGGAAGCTTTCTCTCCTCAGCTTTTCAAAAACCTTTTGATCAGGGGATGCCGAACTCAGTTGTTGTTCTCGATGCTCCTCCATTTCCTTTCTATCCTTGTCAGCTGTGGAGAACATCGTCTGCTGGTGTTCTTGGAGAATCTGCTGCATCTCTCTTGGTCGCGGAGCTTGGAGCTGAGGCGACCGCGAGGGGGGTGGTCTGTCTCTGTTTGCCTCGGTAGTCCCAAGGATGGCGTCAATATCTTCTATAGCAGCCTGTATAATACAGGACAGACCAACTGTTAGCTTGCACATAAATCTGAACGTCCAGGAGTTTTATTAACACAAAAAATTGCGTATCTTACGCAAAAAAATAATTTGGGACGCAAAGGTTAAAATGCTATGCGTCCCTGGAACGCAAAAGATTGATAGCCACTACAAGGAACTTAAGCCATATTAAAAACGAAATCCTTGAAGCAGAACTAGAAGTCCTTTTGTCCAATGACAGCCGGTCAAACCATTTCCCTTGTTTAGGTAAGGCCTCTATTGGTTTGCTTGGGACCCCTAATAAAAGAAAAAATGGTCCCTGGGAGCCCACCTAAAATCTGCTGAAAAATCAAAAACTACGCGAATATACTTAAAAGCCCAAGCATTAGATTCTACTCTTTGGTAACAAATAAACGTCTCGGGACGATTATTAGGTTTTCGAATTATCCCACCCATCTTGTAACCTACAATCATCATGTGGTCAAAATTTCGATAGATATATTTGAAGCTTATTAGGACCCTACCCCAACCCCGTTTGTTAGGTTTTCAAATCCAGAGATGATTTTGTAACCTGCAATTATCATGTAGTCAAAATTTTGATAGATATGTTGGAAGCTTATTAGTACTCAACTCCACCCCCGTTGGTTAGGTCTTTAAATCCAAGGATGATCTTGTAACCTACAATTATCATGTGGTCAAAATTTCGATAGATATGTTTGAAGCTTATTAGGAACCCACCCCACCCCCGTTTGTTAGGTTTTCAAATCCAAGGATGATCTTATAACCTACAATTATCATGTGGTCAAAATTTCGATAGATATGTTCCAAATTGATGGTCGCACTCGTTCATCTTCTGACTGATATCGAAAGTAGCACAATGTAGTTTTGCGTTTATTTTGTTTGGGGGAGGCAGACAACATTTGAAACCGTCACCTTGAAGAGATTGTAACTGTCAATTATATTCCTTTGTTGAAAGTTCGCAAGAATGGAAAGCTGAGCCAACTTTGGCAAAAATAAGGTCACACAAATGTTTGGGTGAGCCGGGATTCGAACCCGGGACCTTGGGCATGGCTGAAAGGCATACATCTTACCACTGCGCCAACCATGTTTCCTTCGATGGACTTATGAAATCTCATACACCCTCGTGCTCATTTGACACGAGGTTTAGGCGAACATCGCAAAGAATCTCGGGGCTGTTCGTAAAGGGGGTAAGGGGCCGGGTAACAAACCTGGAAATTGCTCTCTCCCTGCATGTTTGGCGCCGAGATTTCCTGGTGTATGACAGATAAGTTCCGAGCAAACGTTGACAATGAGCCCTGCAAGTCGTCACTCATTACACTAGAAAAAACAACAGTGGTGTCAGTAACAATAGGCCTTCTTCAGGAGTTGGTCACGTTCCTAGATACCACATAGTAACACGCAATCGGTGAGCAAGCTAACAAGTGCTTTCACATGTGGAAAGACGCGAAGCGAAGGGACAAGTATTTATAGAATCGACAATTTGAAATTTAATTGGTGATAAGAAGCCACCAAATTCTAGAAAAAATTAGAAAATCAACCTGGTTTATGGTATGATTTGGTTTGATTTTGTTACGATAAACCAGGTTGATTTTTTAATTTTTTCGATAGATTTTGGTGGCTTCTTGTCGCAAATCTATTTCCTGTAAACACTCATCGCTTCGCTTTGCTTCTTTTCACACGTGAAAGCACTGGTTAGCTTGCCCATCAGTTGCGTGTTGCTATGTGGTATCTAGGCACGAGATCAACTCCTGCTAGGGGCTTATTAACACTATTATATACAAAACAAAAGTTGTGCTTTTAATGATCAATTCTTTAAAGCGGAAAGCTTGGTAGGGTTTTCTCACCCTCTCCGACCACTCATCCCTGTCGTAAAGAAGTTAAATACAGTCTCAGATCTAAATCTACTGCCCGTCCCAGAATTAATTACTAAACACTGTAAACAAAATTTTCATTAATAGACTCATTTTCAAGCACAACCTGTCAATTTAATATCCCTTCTATATTATGTAAATAAATAATTTAAATATACACAATTCTCAGATTAAAAAAAAATTAATTGAGAAGTGTATATATTTAAATTTTTCATGTAACGTAAGATATGTCGTTTTTATCTTATGATGTTAAAAAGACTATTCTTCTTCTTCTATTCAGAAAGCCACTTGTGATATCATTCAACTTGAGGACATCAGTCTTCAGCCAATTTTACTATCCATATTTGTGGAATATTCAGACTTTTACAGTGATATATGAACGAGACAGACCGAATAAAATGTTCATGACCTACGTGAGAAACCTATCAAAATTTCAGTGTTAATCTTCGGGAAAATTTTCTGTCGAGGCAACAAATCCTTAAACCCTGCTGATCACATTCTTGGAATATGAAGATAAAATCCAACAGGTGCAAATTACGTTTGGCTAGAAGAATAAAAAAGCAATTACAATGATTCCAACTCCACTATTTGAGTTCTGCCACATAATAAAACATGCACAGATTGAATAAAACACCTTGAGACCAAAAACGACACTTACAACATTCCCAAGTGTTCCCGCTTTGAGCTGTCCACCAGTGTGAAAATAGTTCCGGCTTTCTCCTGTAATTTTGTGATTTCAAATACATCAGTAGTGTTATATATTCATGAGAAACTATTGTGATTGAGCGCATGAAAGTGAAAGTACTCGGCGTTGCATTTCGTAATATAATCCCTAAGGGACTTACTCAGTGTAGTTATTTAGAATAAACAGACCAGAAGTTCTAAGCTCCATGACGCGTACTTTACAAGAAGAGCTCCTGACAACAGGAAACAAAGTTTTCAAACTTTCAAGCATGAAAAACTTGACGTTTGATTTCAAGAAATGGAAATGAATAATAATCACTTAAGAGCAGAAGGGAGGGGGAAGGGGGTCAGAAAGGTACTTAATTTTTCAGGAATTTCGTGTTGACTAAAAGTTTGATTTTCTGGAGGAAAAAATAAATTCAACTAATTTTTAGGAAAAAAATCCTGTTCTTTCCTGGAAAAAAAAATTAAATTCCTCGATTTTCCATTAAACCAAGATGGCTTAGGGACCCTAAGTAAATCAAAGATATTACAGACCTTCATATCGAACCCAATACCATGAGCACGGCACATCTGGAAAAACACGCTGTAATGGATAACGCTCAAGTTACTGTGGAGCAGCCGGGAACTTATAATGGCCCAACGGTTTGGATTGGGAAGAGGCTGGTGAAAAAGTTGAGCAAAAGAGTAGATTAGCTAACATGATGGAACAATTAATAAATCGATAGCTCACAAGAAAGGCACATATCTTTAAAAATCATGATTCAGTTACTTCAAAGCTGAAAATGGAAAAAAAAATTAAATAAAAGAGAAGAAATGAAAATAATTGAAAGTGAAAATTAAAACAACTCTCCCCACAGGTTAAGTATCTAAAGTCTCGGTAGAGAGCCATCATTAGTATATACCAACTCCGCTACGAGCACTTTGATTGGTTTAGATGAAGTACATGTGACGCAATATTTACCTTCGAAATAGTAAATATTGCCAACTGGTAGTTTTTGGTCAAGAAACTAATAAAATAAAAAAGAATGAAGCTTGAGATAGATTCCCTCGCTGGTATACACTAAAACACTTATTCTATTCAAAACTCGGTGAATAGTGGCTTTATGGATATCTTCCTCGCGCCACTAACCACTGACCTCAACTGAAACTGAATAAGTGTTAATTATTCACCAACCTCTGGCGAATTAAAACATAGGTTCAGAAAAAAATGGTAAAATTTACAAAATCACAATCTTAAAAAACAAAGCATTTGTATTTCAGTCACCTCTTCTTCTTCTTCGGGCATTTTTCTTCTTCTCCTTCGTCCACTTAGTTCTCTCTTTTTTCTAATCGGAACTTCAAAAGCCGACATCTCCGTGTTGAAGCTCCCCCCTGTCACGTACTCCATCAGGCGTGACATGGCCATGCTGTCACTGTAGTTCAACTTGAGATCCACCGCCCATAAAATCTGTTTTGTCTGGAGATACAAAAAGGGAAAGGAGATGAAGAGGAGCAACTTCACAAAGAAACTGTAGATTTAGTATCTGTTTTGGTGTCTAGTTCATCTTCATTGAAGTTTCAATCAATTAATCAATCAACCTTTAATTTATTTACCCAAATAACATCTTGAAGTATTTGACATACTCGTCAAAATTCGCAGGTGTGAGCTAACTCCTACTAGATAAAATGATTTACAATTTAAAATATAAAAATTACAATAGTCTTAATGCTAAATATTAATTACAGTAATATAACAAATAAAAAAGAAATATCATATGCAGCGTTTCCTTGCTAAAATTAAATCCATTAACGAGCCTAACTGGCGCATTGAAGGCAGTGTTTATCTCCGGATTTTGTAGTGTTGAGAGAATGAGAGTCAATGACTTCACTGATCCGTAGTAGGAAGCTGGTACTCATTTTACCGACCTGGTAAGGATGGAAAGCTGAGTCAACTGTGATGGAAAAGAAGGTCACACAAATGTTGGGTTTAAACCCGGGAACTTGTGGTTGGAAGGCAGAGATCTTACCAGCGTGCCAACCAATCTGCATTTTCTCGATATGCTGTTACTTACGAAATTTTTGAAACATTTTAGAGTTGTACGTATTTAACAAATATTCGCAAAAGGCAATTAAGCATTAGCATATACCCAACCAGCGAATGGTGTTTTTCGCACGCTCTGATTGGTTCAATATATTAAGGATATATCCTTAATATTCACTGATTAGCTATTGTGACAACAGACGGGAAAGCAACATGACATCGCGATTTCCAAAAAAAGTGTCAGCGCTGGAATTTCTAAAATAACTGATGCAGCAGTTCCCAAGAACACAAAAAGGTCAACAGAATTTGGCGTAAATGTATTTTGAAGTTTTATTAGTTGTTTGGTTTACGTAGCTACAAAGATAGTTAAAATGTACCGCCCTAAGAACCAATCAGATGGCAGAATTCGTTACCGTGCCCTCTCAGAAAAAATAAAAAAAACTTTATTTTACATGGACGAAACACTTAGCCGTAGGTTAGTTAACGGGTTTTGCATGGAAAATACTGAGAGTACGATAGGAATTGTTAGCATGGTTCTCACTGACTAACGATAACAAAATTCCAGGAGTTTTCCAAGGTAGAAAATATATTTTTCTAGGACCCAACCATGCCATTAACCCTTTAAGCCCCAAGCATGACAAATGACGTGTTGTTAAATTCTCCCAACTGAGTTCCTTACTTCCTATATAAGCAGTTTGGGAGAATTTGGCATTTCAAATTCCATAGCTTATTTCACTTGATCAATTCCTTACTTCTCATTACCAGTTTCATTGTTTTGTTTGAGTTATGTAAGGAGAAGTTAGAGATTGATAATTTGCCTGGGGCTGTAAGGGTTAAAACAATCGTGTGCGGTTCTTCAACTTTCCGGTTGAAGCAAATGGGACCAAAATGACTAGAATCCCCAGAAAAAAAAATCCTGAAATTGAGTCTACATAAAATGCAAAAAGTTCAATCGTGAGTCAGATGCTTCTTCAGGTTTGGGTTTGTTAATAAAATTGTTGAAAATTTTTCCCCAAAATTTCAGGAGATTTCCAGGAGTACAGGGACATTATCTGTTTTTCCAGGAGTTTTCCAGAGCCCTGGAAGTAAATTTCAAAATTTCAGGAGTTTTCCAGGAATTCCAGAATGTAGTGAGCACCGTGAGAAATAAAGAAATAAAAAAATACTACATAATAAAATAAGTTTTAATGAAATTTTAATCACTAATTTTTATCATCTTTATGAAAACTAGAAAATAGATAAACTATCAATTAAAACACGCACTCTAGTTGGCTTCTAAAATCCTGTTTTCTGAATCTCAATTTATTGGGGGATCATTAATTAATGATGTCACGTCATGTAACTGCAGCTTTTGAACCAGGCCTGAACTTGAGGTAAAGTTTTGAAATTTCTAAAATCAATAAATTTTTTTGCAAACTATTCTATAAAATCAATAAAACCGCTGTTACACGTTGAAACTTTTACCTGTGTGCAACAATGATGAAAAACAAGTTTCACCGGCCAAGTGGTGTTACACTGTGAAACTCTTCTCGATCTTTATCGCCCCTGAGATCATTGCAACTGTTGCTGAAGTAGAAAGTGGTTTTACTTTTCACGAAACCTGTCTCACAACGAAAGTTCAAAAAAGTTTCTCAAAACCGACCACACACTCTTTTTTTTGATAAAACAACTTTATAAGAATCTTATAACAACGAGAAGCCCAACCCCTCGTCCTCGTCGTGGGAGGTGGAAACTGGTAAAGCTGGCCTATGGGGCTCTGGTGAAGCTACATGGGCTAATCCCCCGTGAAGTGGATTGTATGGATTACAGAATCATTAACGAAATTCAACTGCATCATCAACTCGGAGGAAAAGAACTTGTCTCAGAGACAGAAAATGACGCAGTGCAGACAAAGCCGCAATATTTTTACACACCAAGTTAAAAAGGATATGATTTAAGAATGTGCAGTAGCAAGCTAGGGTTTGGAAATGTTATTTTTCTTTGATTCGATTTACTTCACTCTCCCTTTCCATCGTGGAAAATTCCCCACCCTCCATCAATTACAATTATAAGATGACTTTAGGAGTGAACCAGTAGACTTTGGAGGGGGAAGGGGGAGGAGGGAATTTATGCACCGCCTAGGGTGATGCTTCGTCCTGAAATCTTTTACAGTCTTTTGAGCACACTCCCCGTCCGATAGCAAGTTTTGAAATCAATCTACCTCAAATTACAAATTTGTTTCTTATCTACATTTGAAGCATATTATTGGGATAATCCTGGCCCTGGAATGGGAGAATTGTGTAAAATACTTTACTGTAAAAAGCTGCATATAAGAACCTAGTGATTTAAAACCTACAGGCTGGAACTAAGCATTTTAATACCTCAAAATATAAGAATCTCTTCAGCCAGCTGACAAAAGAAAAACAGGTTCTTATATAAAAATCATTCCAATATTGACGGTCAGAATTTGGTAATTTTTGCACTTTTTGAGAAATCTATGGCTATAACAAAATATTCTGCAGTAGTTTTCGGTTAGGACATAGAGGCAAGGCAAAAATTATTTGTGTTAATGAAAATAGAGCTAAGTGCCAAACTATTTGAAAGATTTAACCCTTCTGCCCATGGTAACACTGTATCAACCTCTGAAAAAAATTTAAAAACCTATAAATTAGCCTGAATTGTGAACAAATACTGGAAAATGTAGGAAACTTTTTAGTCTGACTGCTGACCTCAAAAATCTAGGTTTTTATGTGTGGGTTTTTACTGTAATGCTATTGTTCTTTCATAGACTGTAGTATCTTTACTAAATTTTTAACATTTAACTTCATGTTAATAATTTTTTATAGTAGCGTAACTTTGATTGTAGAGGAAGAGCCAATTGCTGGATTTTACAATAAAGCCATTATTATTATCATTATTGTTATTATTATCATTATTACCATTATCATCAACATCATCATCATCATCATCATCATTATTATTATTATCATTATTACTATTATTATCATTATCATTATTGCTGTTATTATTATTATTATTATTATTATTGATCAAAGTGCTTTGTTTGTAATTTGTAACACAAAACAAGTAAGTTTGATTCCATTCTAATTTCTCGACGTTTCGACGCCGTCCAGCGTCATTTTCAAGAATAATTATACATTTAGAATTCAGTGTTTCAAGATAGAAAATCCCAAGATAATTGTGTTGTTTACATAATTAATTAAAAATCTTTGCTCTAACAGAGTCTGATTGGATGTTTAGTGAAGGCTTTATTTTACGAATGAATAGCATTTCGTAAATTAAACAGTCTAATTTACTAGAGCACTTCTTTAAGATGGTGAATTGTTTGGTAAGATCAGGCACATCTGTTAGGCAATGGGCTGACTTCATATGTTTACCAATTGTAGAAAGACGGTGTTCTTCGATTCTTTGATGTAAGTGACGGCGTGTATATCCAACATAGTCTGAATCACACAGACCACATTTAAATAAATAGACAACAGATTGTTGGTTAACGAGTGGTGGTTTTACTTCACGCAGTTTGACTTCATCGAGAATCTTCCGACTCGTGAATACGGCCTGTAGATTGACGTTCAGCATTTTACTCAGTGAGCCAAGTTGTTTTCTAACCATGTTGGCGGACTTTTGGCCTTTAAACGGAAGGCTAAAGCGTACGGTCTTGATGTCGCTGCTGTCAGTGTTGGTAGGTGGAGATCGTGATTCGCGCTGTTTCATCTTACATAGATACGCTCCGATTGACGAGTTAATCATGTCGCGTGGATAATTCAAGGCTTTAAAGATTCCCTTTATGCGATTACATTCATCGTTGAAGAACTCCCGTGTGGATGACAAACAAAAGGCGCGGTGGAGCATGGTGTTTATCAGTGAATGCTTGTATCTGCTTTCAACATGGCTTTGGTATTGCAATAATAAGCCGGTGTTTGTGGCCTTTCTGTGGACTCTCGTTTTTAGCTGACAGTGTTCCTTGATTACCTCCATACCAAGAAACGGCAAGCGATTATTCGATGCTAATTCCATAGTAAAGCCCATGGAAGGATGGATTTCATTGAGAGTGTGAAGAAAATCTTCAACTGACGAGATACTGTCCATTACTGCTAAAGTATCGTCGACGTACCTTTTATACAAAGATGCATGGGAGATTGTTCTCACGTTGTAGGTTCTTTTCGATAGCACAAAGGAAAGTATTAGCGAGCAGAGGGCCTAACGGAGACCCCATTGCAACACCGTCCACTTGTTTGTAAAGTGAGCCGTCAAATTTAAAAAGTTGATCTTTAGTCGCTATTGTTAGTAGCTCGATTAGGTCAGACTTCTTGATGTTCAAGTTGTGAGTGCGGTTAAACCAGTCATCGGTAAAAGCTTTATCACCAAGAATATTGATTGATGATGTTGATGGTTTCTTTTAGCGGAACGTTCGTAAAGAGATAACAAACATCATAAGAGACGACTACATCACTATCTTTCACTGTTAGGTCTTGTAATTCTTCCCCAAATTTGAAGGTGTCAGTGATCGTATGTTCATTCAAAAATAGACCTTTTAGCTTTTCGTCCAACCATTTTGCTAAAGCATAGTTGTATGCGCCCGTAGCCGATAAAATGGGTCGCATAGCTAGATCTTTTTTGTGCGTTTTCGGCAGACCATACCAATGAGCGAGTCTCGACCCAGTTGGACGAAGTAGGTTTGCGGTACTTTTGGGGAGAATTGATTGATTTGAATTGAAAAATGAGGCCCGCCATCTGAAAGATCAGCCAAATATTAAAAAGTTTACCGAATTTGAGAGTCATTGGTTTAAAGGCAAAGGCATGGTACACTTTAGAAATCGCTCAAATGAAAGGGCTTTGTATGGATGGAGGGACAAGCGTCCATCTAATCCATACAAAAGTCTCTTAAATTTGGCGATTTTTAAAAGTGTGCCATGCCTTTGCCTTTAAACCGATGACTCTCAAATTTGGTAAACTTACTAAT
>JAOCNB020352885.1:0-15648 GCA_026546465.2 Palythoa caribaeorum
AAAGTTTTGCTCAAATGAAGTGTTTATTGTGTGTTTGCACTGGGTACAATTCGTTTGCCCATGGGAACTTCCTTTTTGGTGAAAAATGTTTTTGAAAATTTTTAGCATGAAGTTTGTGTTACGCGTTACATTCGAAATTTGCCCATTTTTCCACCTTTTTCTGTTATTTTCTCGAATATAGTAATGTGCTTTACCATTTTAACATCTTCCTATGAAAAAACAAGGTGTACCTTAGCTTTAAGCAAAAATCTGGCTTTACTTAAGGCATTAAACAGAAAACATCAGTGAAAGTTTTCCTACCACCCCCAAATTGGCATGGTGATTGTGCTACTGATCTTAATATATAAAAGGTATGGTGCTCAGTTGAAAGAATTTACTAACACATCATTTGTCATGTTTGGGGTTTAAAGAGTTAAGATGCTACATGAAGGTGCGGCCAAGACTCAATCCTGAACCTGTCACACAGAAGACTTTGGCACCTTGCCAATTGGGCTAACCTAAAACTCAAAAGATTTCAAATTATAAAAATGGAAAGACGGTCAAAATATGCGGGACAATTTGGTACACATTGAAAAAATTAATTACTTAAAATTTTTTAAAGGGCACAAAGTTTAACATTTAAGAATTTTCACAACAGGAAACGGAACACTGGAACATAAAAAACTAGACATAAAATTTATTAAGAAAAATCCATTTATTGTACTTTCTCTTGTTTAAGTCAAGGTATTAAGATGTTGAAATTGGCCAAGAAACTAGCCTTGACTTATATATACATGGGAAAAAATAAAATAATAAACTTTAAAAAAAGTATCAATTTGGACCTGAAAATAGGGCTTCACTAATACATGACCAAATACCATAAATGGACTCTGCAATCACAGTTAAAATTTGAGGCAATATCAGTGCTGTAACTTAACTTTTTGAACCACTTGCCATTAGGGCAAGTTAAACCTAAAAACTAGTTGCCCTGAATGAAATTCACTTGCCATTTTATTTGAGCCAGGTCGCGTTTTTCAGGGTCCAAAAAAAGGAAAACCTGAAAACCTTGCATTAACTTATAATGTCAGGTTTTCTCATAACTCATGATCACATATCTAAGCATTAGATTTGGAGCACTTGACGCTAACCACTAGACTAGAGGTGCCATTAAGTGACTTCCCGAAAATTTTTATTATTTTGTATGTTCTTGCATCCAGTCCCCCTAGCATAACCTAACCCACGTCCACGTTCGTACAACCGATCAGCTCGCAACGTTTGAGCAAAAAAATGGCATTTTTAATGATGTTTTCGGGCCTGCCAAAGCAAATTGTTGTAGGTGTGTAAGCCATTTCTTGTTTCTTATTGTGCTAATAGTAAGAATTATGTGGGATTATGCAAAAATTTGTGAGAGACTTCTGGCGAGTTTACTTGCCCGGCTGGGCAACCAAATCAAAATTTCTGCTTGCATGTGACAATTTTTGCTTGCCTCAGGCAAGCGTCAAGTTACAACACTGCAATATTAATTTGTATAAATTGTTCAGCTGTTACTAACGTTACTTACCAAACCATTAGTCAAACCTGGACAACAGCCGAGTTTTATTACTTCTACTGACTGGCCCACAGCAGGGACCAAGTACCGCACCATGTTTATAAGCCTTCTGATCTCACTCGGAATTTTTTCCTCACTGTCGCAGTCAGTCGATGCACCATCACTCATTTCTGAGTCATCATGATTTGCATCTGGATCAGTATAAGAACTTCCAACACACAAAACAGTTAGTTGCACATCATGATCATATTTTAACACAAAAATATTTAAGAAATTCTGATGCATAAATTATGTTTAATAATCAAGGTTCATTGAATCTTTTGGATTTATAGAGGTTTGCAACTAGCTGGTTGTATGAAGCAGTGGGCAATAAACTTTATACCAAAGTTCGAGTGACAGAACTACGCTACATCATGGCAACATGTGTGTGCCCAGTACTGAAACAGTTTTTCAAATCTATCTTACGACATCACTTATGTGACAAGAACTTATCACGGGCTCCTTTTCTTTTAGATTGATTCTCAAATCATATAATCATATAATTATTATCATAATCTAAGCAGACTTTTTAATGTGTTTACATTCACCGCCTGGAGATTCATGAAAACTCCAGGAAACAATGCTCAAAAACCTTCAGCACTAATCCGGGTTAAAGTTTTAACCCACGCTCAATCTGAATTGCTTTCACCTCCTTGGGCATGGCTCTATGATCTGCCATTTCACCAGCCTCAAGTCTTTTTTCAGCTGTTTCACTGGCAAAAATCTTGGTACAAGATTTTGTCCATTTGCTACTCAAACGGAGTTCACCCCACTGAGTGCTACAGTGGCGCTGTGCCATTCTGCTCAAGATTACTCATGCTCCCCTCTGTTCTTTTTCTTCCCAAAATTAAAAAAAATATTAAAAGATATTTGTGAAATTTTCTCACAAAGAATCTCCAAACAACACGTTTTCTGTGACGGGGTAACATTTTGGTCAACTCTATCCTGGATTACTTTTTTTAGACCAGGCAAGTCATGTGATGTCTATTACCATAGCAAAAGATTGCATCATGCTAGTAAGGTGTCATATGATTAATCAAATGATCACAATGAGGCTTAACTCTGCTACCTTTGCTCTGGGAACAACTCTGACTCCTGCTTCATATATAGCACCAGTTAAAGTAGCCACAGATCTGTCAAACTGCTGTTAGATTCCTTTTAATGTTTACTTTAATTAGAAATCAAATAAAAATTAATTGAAAGTCTAAATGAACTGATTTGAGTTACCTTTTCAAAAGTAAAAGCTCCTCATCTGATTCATCAACACCACAATTACAGTCACAGATTTCAATTTCATCAATGCCAAATCTCCAATCCTTGCGATAAATCCACCGAACTGGATGTAACTCTTTCCAAAGCTGTCCATCTTTGGCCAAAGTAGACCAGGAAGTACATACCTGTGCACTGCGGCATAAGTCTTTTGGGCTGAGGTAAGAAAATATTTTTAACGTCACTTCTGGTGGGAGCCTCAATAATAAAGGCTGTATGTTTTTAGAGTCTGGTGGCTGGCAGCTTGGCTTATTTTTTACATTGTTCTCAGAATCATTGTCTGAACAACTTTCATCTGATGAGCTGTTGTCCACATAAAAGTCGTTTGTCTTTTGGTTGTAGTTCTCTGTGCAGCTTTTTTCCTGAAGGGAAAACAATTATTTTAAAATAAAAGTAAATAATGATGAACATTAAAAGAAATGTTCCTGTAAAAAAACTAAGATTAATCTATGAATTTAAAAAATATTAAAAATATTTAACTAAAAATAAATTATTAAACATAAAAATTGTGCATAAATTTACACACCTTTAAACTTTCAGAATGGAGTTTCAGAACTCTGTTTTTGATTGCCCTGAGCTCATCAAATGTAAAATGCTCCATGAGTAATGGCTGAAATACCTGAAATTTAAATAGTTAAACAGGTAATATTGTAATCAAAAACATGTTTCTTAAAATTAATAATAAAGTGACATCATCATTATTTAAATCCTGATAAAATCCTGCTTAACTGAGTTTCAGAGAAACCAAAGAATGATGTCTCAACATTTGAAGTGTCGGTTGAAATCATTTTTGTGGCGAAAGGCCTTCCTTTCGCCACAAAAATGGCGGGGGGAAGGGCGGGGTTGTTTCACTACCCCACCAGTTATGATGGGGTTAAACTTAAAAGCTAACAACTTGAACTGCTCTACCACATTATCTCTATCCTATGACAAGGTGATAATTACCTCTTCCTCATGTTTCATGTGTGGCAAATAATCCCTTTGAAATTCCTCCACAGCTTTTTGCAGTCTATCTTTATAATTCATTCTGTTTAACATTGTCTTTTTATTTTTTGCAGTTCTAAACCCTTTTTTGATCAGGGATAAAATCTCTGGTACATGTGTGTGTTCATGTACTTCCTTGACAATCGTTGTCAGTTGTGCACTTGTTAATCGGCCTTGGAGCACTCTCATTATGCACTTGTTTTCAATTTCCTCATGATGTTTAAACTCATGAAAAATAGAGTCCAAACAAGACAGAAATCCACACAACGAATGAGGGTCTTGGAAGTTTGCTGACGACATCTACAAAACAACAATGATTAAATGTTATCATGTTTTTAAAATGGCAAAGGTGAATGCTTTGAAACTCTAACTTGGGGACTGTTCTAGCTTAACTGCAACATTGGATTCGTGCTGTGGTAAAAATCGATAATTAAGGAGTTTTGAGGGAGAATTCAAAGCCATAATATAATGATAAGGAGCCTTGAAATTCGTATTATGTTATGAAACATATTCATATTTGCCAAGTTTTTGAGAATGCCAGGTGTCAGATTTTCTTGAAAGTCCACATGCCATACAAATGTTGTTAGAGTGGACTGAGAATGTCAGATGTCAGATTTTCTTGAAACTCCACATGCCATACAAATGTTGTTAGAGTGGACTGAGAATGTCAGGTGTCAGATTTTCTTGAAACTCCACATGCCATACAAACGTTGTTAGAGTGGACTCTACTAACTTTGGACAGCAGTGTGGATGGCGCAGTGGTAAGATTTCTGTCTTCTAACCACAAGGTCCGAAGTTCAACCCCAACTCTGCCGAGCGTTGAACATTTGTGTGACCTTCTTTTCCGCCAAAGTTGACTCAGCTTTCCATCCTCCCAAGGTTGGTAAAATGAGTACCAGCTTCTGCTGGGGGCTAACCTGCGATGGATCAGTGTCCCCTCCTGGGGGAGTCAGTGACAATCATCTGCCTAACACCACAGAAACCGGAGATAAGCACTGGCTCCAATGGGCCATTTAGGCTCACAAATTAATTTAGCTTTAGCTATTAGTTAACTTTGGCCATATTCTGGTGTACAGTAAGACTGAACAACAATTTGGTCCTAAGTTGAAGGCAGCATTTTAATAAAAATAATCCCAAATTAAACATATTTAAGGCAACTCCAAGTTTTAGTAGTAAAAACGATCAATAGACAAAGGATGGGTATACTTGAATATTAGAATAGGAAGAAATACTACAAATTTATTGATACAAACACTTGCATTTATTAGTATAGTTTCGATAAGCTTCTGACAATGCATACGAAATAAAGCAAAATTGACGAAATGCATGCAGCTTTTCCTCAGCGTGAGACAACAGTCTAATAAATGTGTGACTAATATGGTGACACCTACAGTGTATGCATATTGCTACCATTACAAACATTACTTGAACTGAAATAGTAATTACAAGAAAGAAATTTATTTTTCAGTCATGCATATTTTTTTATCAAAAACAGCAGTACTGAGCAGCAAATTGTGACAATCAGCATTGTATTTTTCATGCAAAGGTGTGACCCAAAAGTTGTTGAGTTGAAATTCAAGCTAAATTTCTAGCATTTTTTAAAAGGGCTTTTCAAGTGCCACTGAAAAACAGAATTTCGATTAAGTATTTTTCAAGGAGTTCAAAGTCCTTATAAAATTTATTTTTTACTTTTTAGATTCAAACTGTTGTCATACATGAAATTTCTGCATCTAAGTATTTAAATTTCCACATCTAAGTGTATCTAAATTTCCACATGTAAGTATTTAAATTTAGAATTTAAATTTTGAGCCAGCAAGCTGGGAACTGGTAACTTGTGACGAAGCAGCAGTGATTTGTGTGGACTATGTATAAAAATTTTCATTTCTATTGAAAAAGATAAGGCAAAGCTTACATTTCAAACAACTTCAAGGGAATAATTTATTGATTAATGATATAACAAGATGACTATTGTAGCCAGGGTCCATATTATTTTGAGATAATAAAATGCTACATCATGCCTCATGCTACATCATGCCTCATACTACGCCACGCCTCGTGCTATGTCAGTATTGCACATTTCAAGCCTCAAAAACATAACAGGAATTGCGAAAAACTTTTATTTTCGAATATTACTATTACTATCTAGAGGGTTCTACTTTTCATCTAAAAATTACAAAAATAAGCTTTATAGGACTTTCTGGAGTAGCACAAACTGTGAAAACATCCTTAAAGATGTCATCAAGCAATAATACTTTACTGGCACCAACTTGGGTGACGCGTACACTATATATTACATAATCTACTCAATAACAGAAACTGAATAATTTGGCAACAATCTGTTAGTGGTATGAAGTATTTTCTCCTATTTAATGTTCATATTTTTCAAAGTGATGACCATAGGAAAATGTTAGGTTTATACTGCAAGTTTTCACTTATTTCTATGTGCAATATTTCCAACATTTTCTCTTACGATTGTTCAGTATATATTACTCAAATATTTGCCGTAAATACAATTTTATAACGATCAAATGTTGTAACCTTAATGCTAATAATTAAGGCGCTATGTCATGTATGGCAAACAGAAACCTAGTAAATTATAAAGAAATGGATCGTAAATACAGCCATTTAAAAATTTATCAATTCGTGACACAAAATGTAAACGAAAAAGTCTGAGATGGCCGTCGTGCGAATAACTGAACCATTCATTTTTGTCTCATTTTTGCAGTGTTTACACCTTCTTACGAGTCCTCATTTGAGAGAGAATTTGTAGAACGCTACAGGCATACCTGCAAAACAATTTCCAATGAAAACTAAGCAAATTTATGATTGAATGTTAAATGGGACTCTAAACAACGAACTCAAAACGTAAAACGAAAGGAAACCTTCGCTAATTATTTATGTATTTATACTGACATGTGCAACGCGCGAACTGAAACTGAACCTTACATAACAGGCATTTTAAAGCCAAGAAATAACTTTCTTTGAATTTGAAATTATCTAAAGTTTTATGTTGCAAACCTTTTGGGACGCTTCACCAACGAGTTGCTTCATTCTGATGTGTGGAATTGTGAAAACATCCACTTCTTCCGGGCAAGCTAAACCCGCCATCTTGAATCTTGGACAACACACCAAAACACTTCGGGGCTTCGCGCGCAAAGACCTATGGGTAAGCCAACCAAAGGCGCGCGCGCTCCTTAACCCACAGGCAGCCCAGGCTCAGTGTGGGTGATATTAGACCAAGTAAAAAAAATTGATGTTTTTCGTCCCCGCCCGCTTCCTTTTTTTCTGCCGCCTCCTTTTTCACTATTTACTATTTTTAATACAAAGCTTTATATTGTGTTAGTTGTCGTTCAAAAAATGTACATTCAACTCTCAAACTCATTTGGTCATTGATCTGCTGGACGTATTCTTCCATATTAAAACTGTAGCTATTCAACAGCTAGTTACGTGACACAGGCCCAAGTTAGACGTCGGGCCTAAAATATGAGACATTTTGTACGCAAGGTACGCAATTGAGCAATATAAAAGTAATTTGATCAGAAATTCATATTAATTCAATTGTAAGACGGTTTTTACATGCAGTAATAACATCTACTGTGCGTATCTGCTCCTCCTGTAAAAGTAATTGTGGCTTGGGGCTCATAGTTTACCAATAAATAAGAAAGAGTAAAAATAGTAAAAACCGCCCACCTCCTTTTCGAAAAACGTCCGGACGGGAAACATCTAAATTTTTTTACTTGGCCTTAACGACATTTTGAAAATGTAAGACTTTGTATGGGAATTTCTAAATTTTGCCATCGATCGTAAAGAAATGCTCAAATTGTAAAACAAACTAGAAATTAACATACCTTGAAGCTTAAAAAGTTGTTTGATGTTGTTTTTGCGGCCAGAGAGCGCGATTTGAGTTTTTGCGAGTGGCTTGTAGTTATTAATGGGCTAACAACAAGTCTTGTCCTTATGTTAAACTTCCAAAAGAATATGTTACTCCAAACGAGGCTAGTAGCGCTACTATGAATGTGGACGAAAGAATATCAAAATTGCCGCCATATTGGCATAAGTTGTATGAGACTGCAAAACAGTCTCTTCCTTCGCCGGGAGATCGAAATCCAAGCGCGTTCGTCAAATGAGAGACTGGGAAGAGGCAATGGAGTCGCTGACGGGAGCAAAACGGAATGGGGACGATCATTTTCTTCCTTCCTTCCTTCCTTCCTTTCTTTTTTTTTTTTTTCTTTCTTTCTTTCTTTCTTTCTTTCTTTCTTTCTTTCTTTCTTTCTTTCTTTCTTTCTTTCTTTCCTTTCTTCCTCCCTCCCTCCCTTCCTTTGTTTGTTTATTTGTTTCTTTCTTTCTTCTTTCTTCCGCCATTAGAAATCCTAATATATTTAGAAATAGTTATAAGTTTAACTTCAGAGATGGTTTCAACAAGAAAAACTAACGCAGATATATAAATCTATCTGCAGATAGATAAATTTTTCATGATTTGGGTGCGGCATTTATTCGAGGGCAGCGTTTATTTAAAATGCTGTTTATTTTTTTAAACAACTAACCGTAAATTTACTTTAAAAAGTAGAAAAAACTATACAGTCTTTTTCTGACTGTACCCATAATGCTTTACAGTTTTAAAACCAGAACTTGTTGCGCTTGTAAACGCGTAAGGAATCAGATAAATTGTTGCGGGTTTTCGTCCGTGCCCTTCCATCTTTTTTTAAAAAACCTACAGTTTTAGACAACTCCGCTCTGCGCTTGTAAAAAGTGAACGTCGTAAATTCCATGTTTCATCTTGTTGTCTGTTCGAGGGTGCGGCGTTTATTCGAGGATGGCGTTTATTTGAGGGCAGCGTTTATTCGAGGGCTGCGTTTATTTGAGGGCAGCGTTTATTCGAGGAAACGCGGTACTTTCCATAAAATTTTGACATCCTTAGTGGAAGAGAAAATACTCAGGCAGCTGTTGGATAGCACTGTCTTGTATT
The DNA here is from genome assembly GCA_026546465.2 of Palythoa caribaeorum. Classification (NCBI taxonomy): domain Eukaryota; kingdom Metazoa; phylum Cnidaria; class Anthozoa; order Zoantharia; family Sphenopidae; genus Palythoa; species Palythoa caribaeorum. Next base: position 8,787 of record JAOCNB020352885.1, read on the forward strand.
ATTTGTGGTAAGGGGTGAAAGATATAACCAGCCCGTGGCCCACGTCATGAACACAAACTGAAAAATCCTGTCTATCACAAAAACAGCTTCAAAAAATAGGCAGTCAACGGCTGCATGTGGCTACTGCTATAAATATTTGGATTATTACAGTATAGGGCTTTTCATAAAGAAAGATGTTATTGACCAACTGTTGTGTTTATATGCCTTCCGAAAGAGTTTCGCTGTTTGATGGGAATTGAAAGAGATTATATATAGGCATTTTTATAAGAATAATTTTAAGAACAGAGGCTCAAATTTGCCTAGCAATTAAAAATGTAAATTATTTGTTAATTCACGGAGCAATTTGGCGTTAAAATGTTGCTTTTCAGGTACAAACAAGACTTTTTCATTGGATCATTCAACGTGGAGTAATATCAAATCATTTCACTGATATAGCTTTGTTTAACTGATATGATTTTTATTCACGGCCTTGCCATATGAATGTGTATTACAACATATTCTCAAAGTATTGTTTAGTAATATTAAATCTACGGCAAAAACGACAAATCTCTACGCTACTCGAACTTCCATATTCTATAGAAAAATGCCAGGGGATTTCTAAAAGTGCCTTTACTGAATTATTCTTACACTAATAGGCTCTTTGCAGTAAGTGACCACTTAGTACAATTAATGATATTCTGGGACACAAAAAAAACCCGACGTGCTAGTAGACAAAACATAATTAACAGGAAACTTGTGATTTTTCTTTTTTTTTTTACATTTCCCAGTGGAGTTTAGCACATTCTTTTGGGTCCAGTATATCATTATTCAAGTTTGTACCATGTGACCTCTTGCTGCAAAGGGCCTACCTGAAGAATCTTATGCTGGTAAATTGAACGGATTAGACTCTTACGCAAGAACCACAGTGAAAAGATAGGTATATAGAACCGTCTGAAATCCTGAAAAAATCGCTGTTGAATGAGACAGCAGCTTCTACTCTGTTGTTTTCTCGTTTTTATGTGTTCGACATGCGTAGCAACGGTTTCCGGACACAAAAGGCTGCGTAGAGGGAAAATAATTCTCGCAAGCCTGCATCCACTCTCTGATCAGAGTCTTCTTTGCAATTTTTTTCTCTTTCAAAGCTCTAATTCCAAGGCTGTCCATGGTTAAATCTAAATTTCTACATTTTTCTGCAATTTCAGTTTCGGAATGAAGGTCGACTGCTTTTGCATGTGGACGATTTTCTTCGAAGGTGACAAAAACGCGCTTTGTTACAGTCGGCATTTGATGATCCCGGAGATTTGGCATGCTGTGAGAATGAGGAAAACTCGAAACTGACGTTAATTCATCACTGATTGGGGAAGTAGATCGACCGTGTCTTGAAGGAGTGATGCTATATCTTGTCGGCATTAAAGTTGGAGTAATACAATTGCGTCGTTCGTCAGAAACATCTCCGAGAGTTTCGACAAAGGCTCTATCAAGCTCTTCAACAATGCGCGCTGCAGTATGTTCAGTTGAGCAAGAGATTTTTTTCGGACGTTGTAAGGAGGTCTTTTGTGAACCGGGAGCATCATCTGAGCTTGTGCCTGGAACTTGCAAACGATCTCTGTCTGACCATTCCGGCTTTCCGATTGTTTGGTCTGTCACGCATTTGGTAGAAGCCGTTTGTTGTTCATATTCGTTTAGTTCATCTGATGACAATGATGGGTTTACGATTCCCGGAAAGCAACTGGGCAGCTTCGCTTTACAGGTTTTACCAGAAAATACCATCTTGGACTGATTCGACGGAAACCAACAATTCTTAGAAGGAAAATCGTTTTCTGATTGTTTCCGCGCAGCCAAAATTGTTGGAAGCCCTTCTGAATTAGATTTCACAAATGGTGCTCTTGGAGTAAGTTTCTTGTCCTCAAGTTTGGTTCTGCTATCGTCCCGGATACTCTGCTTAAAAAAATCATTTGACAGCGTATATTTTGGATCCAACTGCCACGCCACATTAACGCCAGATTTTGTTGCCGTCTGGGAAGACGTACGGTGATGTCGATGGACCTCGTGGTTGCCCGATTTCTTTTGCTTGTTGCAGGTGTTATTTCCATAATTAGAGATGGCAAAACCTTCAATGGTTTGCTGCTCATTTTTTCGGATACTGTCAACATCAGTAAATGTTTTTATTTTTTCTTGATCTTGTCCTGCATGTTTCTTAACATTTAATTGCAAAGAGATTGTTGACGGACAACAGATGTCATCTTCGGAAACGAAAGTGTTTTTACCTTCCCGATTTAGTTTTTTACTGCTCTGTTCATCAGGCGTACTACCGTAAGATATTTTAACCCACGAATAATCGTCATAGTTTTCAGAAGACTCAAGTCTTTCAACAGGAAAATTTCTAGCTCTTGCATTTTTAAGGACAATATCACTTCTAGTGGAGTTTTCTTCTGAACATTTGTCTTCGTCATCCAGTGGCGATTGCAGAAAACAATGTTTAGAGTTTGATTTTAAACTAGAAAAATCTCGAGATCTACCAGATTTTGCTCCAAGTGGTCTTGGCTTTGTCTTGGACTTTTTCTCCGTAAAGTTTTCTTCAGCCATTTTTTTTATAACAATGCTTTTGAGGAAATAAATTTTCTTCTGCCTGGAGTTTGTAAATCTGTAAAGACGGAAATACAACAGGAATTAGTGTTACTATCCGGTTTCTGAGGAAATCAAAATACAAAATCTGTGAAATTGAATATTGATCAGTTGAGGACTGATCCAAACGTTGTACTTTTCATTAACCAAACCAAATGCTAATTAGCAAATTTTATTATACTAGCTCAAGAAAATTTAACTGAAGAAATGGATCATTATCATTTTGTTAAAAGCAAAGCATGCGGCCTGTACTTTCTATGTATATATTTTTTTTATTTTCATTAACACATTTTTAAGATAGATAGATACCTTAGGCTCTATTTTCACCAAGATAAGTTTTTTAAAAGAGTTGTGTAATCTTTAACCATGACGGAAACCCTTAAGGAAATAATGATTTCTGCAAAAAAGAGCATTTTCTGTCGTGTTTTTGTAATTCCTAGTAGAAGTTTGTTTTTTACGCAAACATGAAATCTATTAAACATTTTTTATTGTATTTATGTTTTTATTCATCTTTAATTATATAGAAATTTGTCTTCCTTGAATTTGTATCGAAGGGCATGGAAGACGTGTATTTAATTTGACACCTTTGTTTAGTATCCAAACAAAAATACTAGCCAAGAATATTGTTTACGTAATTTATCACGGAAGCTTTGTCTGTGCAGCTAAAATAAATCGTAGGTGACAATAGCTGGAGTTCCAGACGGTTCCTTTTTCGTGATAGTTAGTTGAACATGAAAAATTTCCTGCCTTTAATTTTTAGAAATAAATAAAAAAATCAAATTTAAGAAAAAATATAAAAGTGGCTAACCAAATTAAATGGCTTTTTTGTTGGTGAAACTTGAATAATTCATTGTGGAAATGAACTATTTTGAAAACGAATATTGACGGAAAAATCTGGAATCAAAACAGTAATTTTATATAAACAGTGTTTAACTTAAAATAAAACTATCCTGCCTTTAATTTTTAGAAAAAAATAAAACAAATCAAATTTAAGAAAAAATATAAAAGTGAATAACCAAATTAAATAGTTTTTTGTTGCTGAAACTTGAAATAATTCATTGTGGAAATGAACTATTTTGAAAACGAATTGACTGAAAAATCTGGAATCAAAAATAGTATTTTTACATAAACAGCGTTTAAATTCTGAAACACACGACACTGAATCTTCTTAGAAATTACACCTGGTTAGTTTCCATGAGTCCTTGAAATGTAAATTAACAGTTTTCTTGATAACTATTCAAATTTCAAAATGAGCAAACTTTACGAGAAATTGTTTGAACATGAATTTGACGAAACACTGATACGGATGAATTATTGAATATATCCTTCAAGGCAAGCAAATAAATGTCATTTCATATTATTTCAGTCACTGGTTCAAATTTTGAGACTTTTTCTGTTGTATGTGATGCTGTTTTTAATTGGATTCTGCATAAAAACATTAAAACAATAGATGCAAATAACGGAAAACTATAACATGATATTGTTAACGTGTTGGATAAGTCTTATAATCTCTTTAGAAAAGTGTAAATAATACCAGTAAGCTTGCATGGTTGATACAGAACAACCCAACTTTCAATACCTTGATTGTTAACATTGGATGTGAAGTTTTAAAATAAATAATAAGCTACATATATTAAAAGATGATCCATCAGTGTGCCGATGTACTAAATTACTTATGAAATGTTTTTCTTAAATATTCAAATCCTTTGAGATTGGGAAAAAGTACTACCTAAATGGCTAAAACATGTGACGACAAAACTTTGCTTATTCTCAATAAAATTTTCCAGAGAAAATGAATGCAAATACCAGCTTCCTACTCTGAAGAACCTTTGAGAAAACTTCAGTCATATATGCTCTGATGGATGCATATAAGCAATCATAAAATTCGAAATACTTAGTTAAAACTAAGAGAACGGCGTTAGATGAATCGATTCTAAAAACGTTCTCGTCTATACTTGTACCTTCAAAGCCAATATAGGTGACTCGCATGCAAACATCAAATCGACTTACGATTACTGCATAAAGCGTAGACTTCAAAGATTTTTGATTGCTTAACGCTTCCACTTCATTTCTCGGTTATTTGCGGAGAGATTTTGCTAGTTCAGGAAGCGTTGTCAAGAATATTAAATTGTTTACGTGTCACGACTGATAGCAACCAGCTATAGCTCGCCGTTAAGTTAAAATGATTTCGCTGGGACTCCATCGTGCGAAAATTGATTACCCTACTTAAATATGACAGGTGTATTAAAAGTTTACCCACTAAAGAGCGCTAAAAATATCTTATTTTATTTGTAATTTCTTTTAAAGCTGGAAGTTTTTTTTCATAGTTACAAAGTTTTTCTGCACGACATACCTTTTTTTTAAATCGAGCATGAAAAAGATTAAACTTCCACTATTAATTGGTATATTTAACGAAGATAATTTGCTCACTACTTTGAAAAATTATTAAATAAAGTAGCCGAGTTTACGTGCTATTATCAATTCAGACCGAAAGTGAATATGTTATCGATTTGTTAAATTGTGTTGCACCTGCTATGGCAAAGTAATACGGTGATATATGACCAAATATGGCCCAACAAGCAGGTGAATATGGCATACTACCTCAAAAAAGCTTTTGAACTTAACAGCATGCAAAGTAAATGTTGCCTTAATAGCAAGCAAGGTAAATGTTTGATATTTTGTTTGAATATGTTTTGTAGCATAAGACAAAAACTCAAAAATGCTCATACTTTTCTTTCTTTAGTTTTTTTTTTATTTTATTCATTCCGGGCCTTATTATATATTAGCATTACAATGTGTTTTTGTGAAACGTGTTTCTTGTTGTTAACAATGCAAAAAGGAAAGAGAAGTTGTCATGTATACAGCCGTTTGAGCTGTCATATATTAAAACAAGTTTTTTTCATTCTTAAAAAGCAAAATTCGTCAGTCGCATTTGTTACTAACTTCAATATTGGATTTTTGTTAAGGACATCGCAGGATTGGAAACTTCAAGTCTACATTTTGCAGTGGCCCCTTTGTGTTGTTGTTTCATATATATGCCTCACATTTGACATTATTCAGTGCATGGCTTAAACACAACACAGTATTAATTTGGTCGCACTTATTATATTTCTCGCGTACCAATCAACTCAACCGATCATGAAACTGCTACGTTGCCAGCGTAGTGGTCCCTGATAGTGTAGTGGTTTGCACTCCTAACTAAAAAACAGAGGGACGTGGGTTTGATTTTCCGCTCGATCAGGGTATATACGAAGTTTTTCTGGCGCACGGCACCAGTTATCACCAAAAACTTACATGGCTCTGGCTGTTAAGTTGACACTACGCTGTACGGAGGGTTGAAATCTTACCACTATTTACTTGTTTAATTTCTCATTTTAAAATAAATTTTTACTTAAAAGAACGTTACTCACATTGTGTTATCATCGTGTTGTCCGCCCCAGGCCTTCAAGCTTTACAACGACGTTTCGTGCGACTTAAAGGAACTTCGTGCGACCTCAATAAGGAGAAATTAGGCAAGAAGGCTGCTACGCCTTTGTGAAAATAAAGGAGACTTTGTGCATCTCTGGGCAACTTTGTGCACCTCGAGGCAACTTTCGGTGCCAGATTAGGCTTAAAGAATATTTTTTTTAAAATGAATCCAACTAAATCAAGTCAAACTTTAATTGTCAAAAAATGTCATTGGGAGCAATTTTTAAAAGAAGTGTTGCAATGATTTTTAATAAAGATAGATAGTACATGCGTTTTGAGTGGTCAACAAGTGTGTTTTCGCAGCGCCATGAAGCACGAAAATGGAGTTTGAAAATTTGCAGTTTTCCATGAAAGAAATAAAACCATGATGCGTGCATGCTTTAAGTCTGAATATGATAATTTTATGAAAAAAATAAAGAATGTCCTTTGTGCCTTCATAGTCTGGTGAAAACCTCGGCGAAGTTTGCGAGAACTCTCGAGCAGGTGAAAACCATCGACTGTGTCTCAGGTTTTCACTGATCTGCTCTCGAATTCTCTCTATCCTTCGCCTCGGTTTTCTTCAGACTAGAAAGGCGTGGACTACATGTTTTATTTCTTAAATAATATTGTTAATCACGTTTGCCATGAATACCTTTGTCTATATCTATTTGAAGCGCTCTCTTCGTCAATCTTTTTTGAACTGTCCGTTAAATTTCAACTTGATTGGTTGATAAATAGGTAATTGAATGGGGCCGAGTCCAATTTGGGAAAAAATCACGCGTCGTTTGGCCAAATTGAAGTTGATTGCCCG
>JAOCNB020353301.1:0-15647 GCA_026546465.2 Palythoa caribaeorum
CGGAGATCGGGTAAAAATGGTTGATCATGGATAAGCATGATTTAGTGTAAGTATAGCAACTATAAATATATGTTCCTCGATGTAAAAACAGAAATATATTTTACTATAAAGAAAACTATGGTAAAAGAGTACTTATCAGTAAAATGTTTAGTCTTACAAATAGTGGTTTTTTTTATAATAGAAAATCAGATTAAACACTACTACTACTATCTGGCAAATGAATTTCCATTAAAACTATATTTTCACAAGTATTTCCTGCTTTTACAACGAATTCATTTAGAAATGGAGCATTATAACAAAAGACTTCAAAAATGGTCACATTTTCACAGAATGAATGTTCCAGGCCCCGCAGTGTCTGACATTTGTGATGTGAATAAAGGTGAACCTCTAAATTTTGTGGTTGCTATGAAGTCACCATCTGTCGTGACTGTACAATAGTTGACCACAAATAAGCACAATTTTATGCAACAGTGTATGATAACTAAACAGAATCTCTTAAATTTATATACAGTAAATAATTATTGCAGCCAAATATACTTTTGGCAAAAGAGTTTTTACGAGTAAAATGTTTGGTTTTTTGATATGTAGCATTTAAAAATTTTTTTATACTTTTATATTTTACAGTATAGTTTTTAGTATATTTTTTAAATGAGAATTGAGATATAACATTAAGAAACTGTAACACTGAAACAAACAAAAACTTAAAATTGCTTTTGTAATTACTGTTAATAATATACATGGATATAAAGTTTAACATGGTACTTGAGATTGCACAATGGTTGATCACAGATAAGCATGATTTAGTTAAGTATAGCAACTACAGGGTTCGAAATTCCCCTGCGCTACGGCACTATTTGTGCAAAGTTCAGCCTCAATCACGCTAAGTGACAGAGAAAATGGTGACAGTTGGGGCTAAAAATCGCCCTAACTTGAAAATCAAAGGCTCTGTGAGCCAACTCATTCATATTATTTGATTGATGAGACCAATTTTTTTTGTAATTTCACTTCATGGCTTTAGGTTTTCCTACTTTTATTGAAATACATGAATATATGCACTGTGATGTATTGCTATGAGCTTCATATAACTATCTGAATTTGAGACAGTTGTGTATAAATGTGATTTGTTTGAAAATATTTTTACATGACCTTTGGCCTGACAACAGTCAAGGTGGCATATTTATAAATATATGTACTGTTTTAAATTCCAACGTTTTATTTGAATAGAACAGGAAAAACATTGTTTTAAAAGCTTATATAGTCATTAAATAATAATAACAATAATAATAAGGTAAAATAAGGTTAGGTGTTGACAAAGTTACTAAAACACAATCCACCGCTCGCTCATAAAATAATTGAATTGTCAACAAGGCACAAGCACAATCAAAAGAAGTTTTTACGATGTGCAGGACATTTGCTTCTATTTATGAATTATGTATCAAAATATCTCATTTCTAATAAGGAAATTTCGAATCTGAGTAAGTTTCACACAAGTACATGACTGCAAATTGTAATACAAGTCTTCCCCGAGACAAAATTCCACGATTTGAACAAAATTCCTTGATTCTTCAAAGACGCGGAATTCCAATATTAATTATATATTTGACATACCTTAGTTCCACAAGCATTTAAGATATGCTGAATATTTGGTACTATTAAATAATTAATTTTATCCTTTCTCCGATGCTCTCAACTGAATTTTTTTTTGACATGCAAGTAAGTCTATACGCTACAACAATGAATCGCTTCAAAAGACGATGTTATCGAGTTGTCGCTGGAGTTCTTTAACCATGAAGCTTAGGAAATTCCGTAAGTTTCCAACAATAGTAAAGTTCTGCTTCAATTATACAAAAGAACAGCTGAAAGCAGAACTCCACGAAATGTGGCTGCCATGAAAGAAGGTGGATCCAGCATGCATTGTGAGCTAGACGCAATTATATTATTTGATTTCCGTTTGATTTCAATTTGATTTCCGTCCACGCAATTAAATGTCCACACAATTTCCGTCCACAAATCCGTTCCCTCATAATAACTCATTCATTGCGCATGCGCGCATATGAATGAGTTAAAAATGGGTCAAGTGAATCTTGCTGGAAATAGATGATCTCGTCGTGAAGTTTCGATTAAACTTATTTGTAAGTAATGTCTCTAGGTTAAGTCTCGAGATGTTATCAGAACAGAAGCACACACTCGAGTGAAAAAAAAATTGAATCCCAGGGATCATTCATGGATAAGCTAAGTCTATAGCTATACCCCGTAAATTGCTATGTTAACGTTGCCAGCATGGTTATAAAAACGTTATTTTACAATAATATACTCCCCAAAAGGTGTTATATTCTTAATTGATATTAATGTAAACAAGAATATGAAAGAAGCATCAAAGATAAGAAAAATTGTGAGAAGTGAAATGTAAAAATTGGCTTTATTTAGCGGCATTGGGCGACATTGGACGACATTAGGGTGCCCAGAGTAAACCTAAGTTTGACTGGCTGCCGTTTGAGGCAAGCAATTGCCCTCACTCAACTCGATAGCGTAAAATTCAGTGATATGAGAAATAAAAACATTATATCACTCAGCTACACGCTAAACATTGCTCGCCTCGGCTCACTGGCCATGGGGAATGCAGTAGAAGCTACATTTAGTGATTGCGTCATTTATTTTTGTACTAAGAGTGTCGAGAAAATGTTTTGGAGGGAGGCAGTGTGACTCTGTAGTCAGGGCGGCGGACTTGAATGCGGTTGACCACTCTGGATTTGTCTTTCGGTAGTTCTAGAGTGAATTCCACCACGCGTTTTAAATATTTAGCTGGTCTGCATCCTGCCAATTTGTACTCTAAGAGAATAGCTTTTATAACTACTCTGAAATTGGAGACCTGTTTTTACTATTCAATAATTTTTAAACGGCAACTGCTCTGTTTAAAGGGGACTAAGGGGGCTAGTATATGAGTTCATTTCCAATGAAAAATAAAAAAAAGAAATGAATCGCCTTCTGCATGATTTGATAGAGTCCTGATATGGGCCATCGTGGTTGATTTTGTTATCTTCTTGTAGTTGCATGATCGTTCTTCTGCAGTCTTCTTGTCTTCTTTTCTTGTCTTTTTTCTTGTCTTCTTTCATCTTTTGCCGAAAGCTTATGAAGAAAAGAAGACAAGAAGACTACACAAGAACGGAACGTGAGAAAAAAGACCAACTACAAGAAGATAATCCTTTGGCATGAGGGCGTGAATAACGAAACCCGTAAATATTTTTTTTTACTCATTCAGAAATACATTTTAGGCAGTGAAAGTAAATCTGTTACATTGAAAAAGTTATTTCTCCTCTTTAGTCAATACAACCTTCTGCTTGGCGTCTCAAAACTCAAATGACAAGTGCCAAATATCAAAAGCTTGAGCAAACACCAGAAAGAACCTTGCACAGCGTGGACTTAAGTGAGAGCGAGGAGGAGACTGAACAAGATGGACGACAGAAAAATGAAGGACAAAAGAGTGATGTGGATTCACAAACGTGGGGATTAAAGAGAATTTCTTATGTACTAGCAGGTTGTGCGATAAACTTTTTCATAAACGCGGTACAGTCCCTGATTATGCCCTATTTTCCCATTGTGGTAAGACATTTATTTATACTTTTGAATTAAACTGTATACATTTATTGTGAAAGATTTGTACTGCGGTTATATGCAATGACGAAAATTTTTTTTCAGTGTTTTGCAGTTACTTAATTGCGTTGATAACCACAAAGATTGTATTATAATGCACTAGTCATTTGAAATCCCTTCCCTGGCCCCCGGGAAAAACCTGAAAAGCAATGGGATACAGCCGTGGAAAAATTCCTTTGCCCGTTGGAGCTGGAAAATTAAAGTAATTATTTTTTTTGCGAATGGACACTGAAGAAGTAGCACTGATTTAAAACATATTTTAATACTGTTCTTATAATTTCCCATTGATTTTGTGTATTCTTCCACTGACACTCTCGATGCTGTTGTTTGGGTTTAATTTCAAAACACGATTACCAAACTATTTACCTAGTCGACTATCTGTTATGAATACATTTCGAGCAATTCCGATAATGAAATTTTGCAAGAAAGGTCAAGTACAGTGGTCTAGTGCATGCAAAGTATACCTAAATGGATTATAAAAGAGTTTAACTTAATATATCGGTATTTGCCGTCCAGAGCCCGGATACACAACCGGAGCATTCAACATCAAGTGCATGGTGCTTGGATACCCTGGAAAAAATGCAGAAGTAACAGTGTTTAGCTGTTACTTCCCGCTATATCCCGGGGACAGGGGGCGGGGGTTCAATTGACGAGTGCATGACGTTAAACTACATATACAACATTAGTATAAATCTACTAGCGTTCTATTACCAATGCTGTCCTCTGATTGGCTACCCTACCCACTATCTATTCGGCGATAGATAGTTTGTAGCGATTGTCAACAAAATGGCGGCCGCTCCTTCGAGGTTTCGAAGTGTGAGTGAAGACGATTTGGATAATTTACTAAAATTGACAGCCTTTTTTGAAGGACTAGTAGGTTTATACTAAAGCAATTAGATTATTCGCTCTTAATTTCTATCGCGCGATAGTTGATGAAGGCCAAGCCCTCATCAACTATCACGCGATAGAAATCGCGAGCTTAAGTACGAGTTTGTTATTCGTTGATAATGGAGTGGTTTAAACGAGCAGGCAATAAGCTAAGCGGGTCCGGCTGAATGTGAAAAAAAAATGATTGGAATACTGAGTTTTTAAAACAGTTAATAGTAATTATGTCGGATTACAATTTTTTTTAAAAGAAAACTCGTTCAGTATTTGTTCTGAAGCTGTCGAGTTAACTCTAAGACAAGATTCTACTGGGAGCTTTCTTGCAACGTATTTTATTGTTCCATGTAAAAGAGTTTGCAGATCCTTCACTGCTCGATGCGAAAACAGGAAATAAGTTATGTTCTATATAGTAATGATAAATCAGCTCTGCTAATAGACCATTTTCAAATTTGCAATTGCCGCCGACTGCAATGACAGCGGATTCAATTTGTACAGTCCTAGCTCAATATGAAGACAAATTTCCTAAATGCCAATCTAGCTTTACACTGTGTGTATTGTTGGAGGTGTGACTTCTCGCTCTCTCTTTTACTAGTAATTTTGAATATTTAAAAGAAGAACGCACTCGAGTGAAGAAAAAATTGGTTCTCAGGGATCATCCACGTTCCATAATTCTATACCCCGTAATTTGCTATGTTGCCAGCATGAAGAATCCCGGTGATGTAGCGGTTATCACGCCTGACTTTTAATCCGGAGACGCGGGTTCGAGTTCCGGTCGGAGCATTCAAACCAATTTTTTGGACGAGTGTGTCGGGAGGAGAAAAAGATGCTATATTTATTTCTAACTGTGTTGTTGTTTCCTTCCTCAACGAAATGTGTATTTAATTGAACAGTTAACAACAAAACAAGGCTAAGAATGTGCAAAATGAATCTGCAGTCATTAATAAACAGCGGCAACTAGGAATGCGAAACTGGTCTATTGCCCTCCTTGCAGCCAAGGACTGAACTACGAGGACGCGGCTCAACGAAGTCGGTCCACAAACATTTTAAGGGCGCACTCATCACACACAGACAAGGGTTACAGACACACACACAATTGTAGCCGCTTTACGGTCCATACACGACCTCGGAGCACAGCACCACAGCCAGATGGAATAAGCTGGGAGTCGATTTTGCTGAGGGAGAAAAACCGGAGTACTTGGAGAAAAACCCTCAGAGTCAGTTTGAGATCGACACGTCTCAGCTCTTGTGTAGAAGTGAGAGCGCAAGTGAAGACCTCTAAGCTAATGTCAGCTTACTTAACTTATGGACTTATCTAGCTGATAGGGTGTTAACAAGGGAGTGATGACCTCTAAGCTAATGTCTGCTTACTTAACTTATGGACTTATCTAACTGACAGGGTATTAAGAAGGGAGTGATGACCTCTAAGCTAATTTCAGCTTACTTAACTTATGGACTTATCTAACTGACAGGGTGTTAAGAAGGGAGTGAGTAAAACAGTCATTGGTATGGTGTTTAGTTGGCCGTGCCTGGCCGGAGGAATAGCTGCCCTTTTTACAGGAAAACTGGTATGATTTATTTTATCACAGACCAGAAACTGTTTGGCTATGCTTCTTTATAAGGAAGGCAGCAGTGCATTCAATAGCAGCGCAGCTGTGTAACTTTGTCTTCTTTTTGAAGTTTGACATTTTATTTATTTGATTCATATTTTTTCATTTCATCAGCTGGTTGGTGGATTCCTTACAGGGTGTAAACATAACGAAATATTTGTACAATAATTGTAATACTTTGTATTATTTTTTACTTCATCGGAAATATATTACGGCTAAAAATGGTGCATTTTACTAATCCTACTTCCGAAAACTTGCTTTTATTGAACGATGTGTCCCATCCCGCTAAATTTATAGTCTGGCTACGACATTGCATTGCATATTGTCTTGTGGAATTCTTAATCGGTTTCCTCTGTAAATGAAATTGGTTATAATTATAACAAAAACATATATATCATCTTTATGTGAAGCTGTATTGCTGCTAGTGTTTGATTTGTTAAAACTTGTCACATAGTTTATAAAACGTACTATCTATTTGTAAGGTAGTCATTAGGCAGAGGTGTGTAGATGTCAAGTATTCAGCTCTAAGTATTGAGGTATTTAGGTAGCAAAAATTAGATATAAAATTAGATGCACAAACGTTTTAGAGTCAATCTGTTTACACTGCTTGATTTTCTTAAGCATTGACAAGTCCGTACGCAGAGGGGGTGCGTTGGGTATGTACCCCTTTCCCACCCCATTCCCATATAGGGTTGAATAAACATTTTTGTCTTAGTTTTATAGAAAATTGAAATCCTACATTTAAGTCCGAGAGAGAAACTTAAGAAAAAATACAAGATACAGCTGAAGCTAGCACTCTTGTCTTATGATGATTTTCAGTGAAAAGAGATAAAAACCTACCACGTCAAGAAACGCAGGTTCGCAAAAGAAGCAAAATGCCGCAAAAAAATTACACATATTTTCAATTATTTTAAACTTTTCGATATTCTTGCCATTGGAGATTAAACACAAAGAGCTTGTTTCAGGCTCCTGCTTTCGGCGCTTGCACGCACCTCCCCCTCCTCCTCCCAACCTACGAAAAATCCTGCCTAAGGGCAGTGAGGTTTGCAAAAATCGGGCGTGAAACAGTGGGATATACACGCTGCGCATATTTGTGAAAGTGCTTTGTAACCATAGGTGCTGGTCGAGACAGGTGGTAGGAAATTTAATCAAGAATATTGTAAAAAGTAGCATGGTTCACAATATAACGCAAGAGTAAATGTTGAAAAGCAAGAATAACAATATATGACAGCTAAAACGAAAAGACAAAAAAGAAAGATAATTAAGGAAGACGGGCGGATGTAATCAAAAAGAAAGTCAATTGTCAGAAATAAAGTGTTGTTCTATTTTTGATTTGAGTGAAGATTTATTTTGAGATTTCAATTTTTTGTCTGTGGAATTCAAGAGTTTGGGTCCATAGTGTAGTCTGTATAGTTTCTGCATAGAGAGAGTAAACCATAAGTAGTTTTTAAAGCATGCTGAGTGTTATAGCAATGCTGGTTTTTCAATAACATGAAGGAGTTATCAGTTATTTTATTTTAATACTGTCTTTACAGAATTACTGAGAAAAAACGGACTTCAAGAGCCAATCAGAGCCCGCGAATTTACGGTTCCGGACGTCAAGAAAAACGAACCATTTATAGCATGTGTTGATCACGAGCATTTTAAAGACGTTCCAGTCGATTTCGAAAAATAAAATGTTGGTATAAATCTTAAAAGCGACAGGCAGTCACTCTTGAGACACATGTCAATAAAACTTCTTGTAATTTACATATGTTAGTTTTTGAATTACCAATTTTGAATTTTCAAAATGCTTTATTTGCGCACATTTAAGATTTAAAAATAAAAAACAGAAACCTTCACTAATTGTCATTTTACTTGGTTTTAGTTATCTTTAAAATATTTTTCAGTCTGTCTCTGTGGAAACCCAAACAGAATCAAAAAAGGATTTTAGATTTTATCATATTTTAAAATATTCTCTTATCTTTCCTAAAATGTTGCCGACGACCCGCAAAGATTTCTTAGGTTCTAGCTGTTAAAAACTTTTAAACTTAGTGTTGTCTTTTAAATTTGATTTTAATTAAAGAGTGTAAGACAATATACCCATATTTCTGCTTCTGCTTTTATTAATTTTATTCATACGATCAAAAACTAATGCGTAATTGTCAGTTGTATAGCGGGATTAGTGGATTTATGACTTACCATATTTCCTTTTCTTGCCATCATTAAAATATAAATATATATATCCCGATTTACTAGTTAGCATTCTTGAAACTACGAAATTTTTTCTAAGAAAATTATTTTACAGTCTTGAGTTTCCATTAAATGCAACAACTAAAAGCAGTGATTCTTTTGAAATTTTAATTTACGGTTTAGAGTAAACCCTGACTTGATTGACAAAAAAATGATTGTTTTTATAATCTATAAACCCGTTTTTTCTGGTAACTGTAAAAAGGACAAAACTGCTGTTCTTACGACCTTTGTACTGTGCGCAAAAAATTTCGACTTGAAGTTTTTTCCTCGAAGTGTGGGATTATAAAGATGTGTACATAATAATTTAAAATTCTTTTTGTTTGTTTTTTAATGACCCGACCAGCTGGAACCTCAATTTACATTTGTTCACGATTGAGTCCAATTGCTTCCAAAGTTTGGCAGGAACATTTTCAGATATTGGATGCAAATGCGCTATTTTGCCATATATTGACTGAAAAGCTGGTCAACTTAAGTCGCTAATGGCGGGTTAAACCAACCCTTTGTCAACCGCGCTGAGCAATCTTCAAATTGTTTTTTGAAGTATAATTCACAGCAAGAAGTTCAAATGCAAAATGTTTCACATCATTTCAAAACAAAAGTATTAATAAAATAAGAAAAGTGCCGTATGAATTAACAGGAAAGCACATTATAAAGAAGAGTTTGAAGGACTTAATTTGACAATTCTTCTACCTGACGGCCAACTCAGCTAGGAGAGTAATCAGTCATTCATTTCGTGGTACAAGAAAGAGCTATGCCGCACGTCTTGAAGAAATCAGTTTTCACGCTATAAAAACACTCACATTGTGGGCAGACGTGGAAACAAGGAGAACCGACCTTCACAGAAGCCAAATAATTTCAGCAAAGAAACATCTAACGGAGAAATAAAGAGTGGTTTCAGAAAAGTATTATACAACTTTAAAATTCTTTTGAGCTGTCGAAACTAATTCCGGTTAAAACCAGCAATTCATCTGTTGTCGGACATCTTTATTCAGCTGCTGCATTTATAGTGTACAACAGGATTTGTACAAGAAACTAAAGTTTATATTCTGAGTACACATCATTTACAAAACTGTTTAGAAAGTACAACCGCAGAGTGAGCCGGCGGCTACTTAAGAAAGCTTTATAATGTCGGGAAAAAACTTTTCGTACGGCGAAATTGATATGAAAAACGAGAGCTTTCGTTTTCTTAATCAAGAAAATGACGAGGAGGATCTCTACTCCCAGATAACGTCAGTGATTCAAATCGTTTCCCTTTTGATGATAATAGCAGTTGGTTTGGCAGGGAATTTATACATTTGTTCCGTGATATACAAAAACAGAAACTTGAGAAATCCGACTTTCATTTTTATGGTCAATCTGGCGGTTGCTAACATTGGAGCGCTACTGTTCTGCACACCATTCCCTTTAATTGTTAGCTGGCAGAAAAAATTCAAGCTTGGGAAATTTTGGTGTTGCACAAACGGTTTTTTTAACAACTTGTTTTTCTGTGTCTCCATATTTACTCTTTCTTTCATAACCATGCACAAGTACTGTAGCGTAACGCGGCCCTCTGTCCCGCGTTGTTTTTACATGAACGAAACTAAATCCAAACTGTCAATTCTAGCATTGTGGATTGTTTGCGGAACTCTTTCCTTGTTAGTCATGGATCCTTTCAACGACTGGAAGAACATCGCCTTTAACGCCTCCACAGCACACTGTGGTATATCCTTTCCAAGAACTACTGGAGAAAAACTCAGACTCGCAGGATTAGCACTACTGGCCTTTATCGTGCCGATTGTAATAATGTCGTACGGTTATTGGAAGATCTACACGAGAGTTGCTACTCACGCGCGACGTGTAAGCCTCACACTGACCTCACAAGACCATGTTTCTCCCATGAAACGAAAGCTAGCTATCACATTGTGTCTTATGTTTACAACGTTTGTAGTATGTTGGTTTCCGTTTTTTCTGCTGATTTCTTTATCATTAACGTTTGACGATCCCAAGAGACTGCCGTACAGTTTGGGAAGAATTGCTTACTGGTTTGGTTATTTCAACTGCGCCGTTAACCCTACCGTATATTGCCTGAGAATGTCTGCATTCAAGGAAGCTGGCTTCAAGAGATCGTCTACTCACGAAGTTACTCAAAAAAACACGCCAAGAGGTCGACGTGCGTTCTCCCTTCCCACTTTATCTTTCACCGACCTTCCAAAGTCGTCACAAGATCAAACGCGAAAGAGCAAACCTCAAATAAGTTTGAATATTTCGAAAAGTCATGTTGGGTCAAATAAAGTCCTGAACGAACGGAGAAGATCTTATGCTTGTTCAAGCACTTACTACGACGAAAGTTCAAACCACCAGTTGAAGGTCAACAAAATACAGTCTCAATCGGATAAACCCAATCCTGTTGGAGTCCATGTTTTAACTCCTTGCGATAAACGGCGTTGTTCACATTATATGCCTACCATTGAGACAACACAAGAGGTATTCAATAACGTTGAAGTATCATCTGTAGCTTTTTGTCCAGAGAATAAACCATAATTGCTTAAAGTCTCAACTGACTAGCGTAGTTAATCCTGAAACTGCTCAAATATTGGTATAATCAACGGTGCTTTTGATGGGAAAAGAATCCGGAGTACTTGGAGAATACCCCCGACGTCTGAGAAGGACCGCCAACCCAGCTCACCTAATTCCCATAGGCCAAGCATCGAACCTGGGACGCATAGGTGAGAGGTGAGTGATACTGCCACTGCGCCACCCCAAGTGATACTGCCACTGCGCCACCCCAAGTGATACTGCCACTGCGCCATCCCAAGTGATACTGCCACTGTGCCACCCCAAGTGATACTGCCACTGCACCACCTTAAGTGACACTGCCACTATTGCTCCAACAAGTGCTAAAATTTCCAAATTATGCCGAGGCAGTACTTCTTCAAAAACATTGTGCTCTTTGCCCCAATTATGCGCAGTCTTTGTTTTAGTGCCGTTTCAGGCGTGCAAAGCTCTACAGAGATGTAAAATTGTGCGGCTTTCTCTGTGAGCAGGTGCCATTATTTAATAGAGCCCAAAGACAGAGAGCGACACAAGTTAATCATTACCACAAACTGTGATAAATAAACTTGTATTCATGTTCAAGTTCAGCTTCGGAAAATTCAACCTTCACTTCCTTGGTGTTAAAATCTGGAATTCAATTCAAGATTATTTTAAATCTAAGTCCCGCACTACCTTTTAAAGACTTTTAACAGATTCCATTCTTGACAGCTATTTTCATAATTAATCTGTACGACATTTGCTTTTCTTGATGATTTTGTTCTCTTCTTCTCTTCTTTGAAATTTTGCCGTTTAGTTCACCTCTCATGTTTCATTGTTCATGCTTTATTGATGCACACTCCTACAACAACCATTTCAAATTCCAACCTTTACTCGCTTGACCAAAGTCATGTGACACGACTGGTTTCTACTATTTTCAAGTTTTATTATTATTATTATGACTTTATTGTACATACAGTTCTTCCACCCGGTGTCTAATCGCCTGTAATATCTAAAACTATTTTTAAAAAAGTTACAATGGGGGTATATAAACTGTACAAATGTATAATTTTTTTTTATTGATAAGAAAAGATTTAATATTTACCTAACGGTTTGCATTTTTTGCATGTAATATCTGCATAGGCTCTGTGGTGGCTTGATTGCTGATTTCAAACGGCGATGGCCATGGTACAAGAGTGACTTCAAAGATGCGTTAAGCCCACAGTGCATTGCGTCAGTGATTTTTATCTATTTTGCCTGCCTTACACCTATTATCACCTTTGGAGGTTTGATGGGAGAAAAGTTAGATAATAACATGGTAAGATTATGATTATTACGTTTCTTGATGATAATGGTAATGGTAATGATAATTGTGATGATGATGGTGATGATGATGGTGATGATGGTGATGATGATAATGGTGATGATAATGATAATAGTGATGATTATGATAATAGTGATGATCATGATAATAGTGATGATTATGATAATAGTGATGATTATGATAATAGTGATGATCATGATAATAGTGATGATTATGATGATGGTAATGATAATGGTGATGATAATGATAATGATAATGGTGATGATTATATGATGATGATAATGATAATAATGGTGGTGATGATGATGATGATGATGATGATGATGATGATGGTGATAATGATGGTGATGACGATTATGATGATGGAATGATAGTGGTCATGATGATGCCAATGATAATGGTGATGATGATTATGATGATGATGATGATGATGATGATTATGATGATTATGATGATAGTAATGATAATGGTAATGATGATGGTAATGATGATGGTAATGATAATGGTGATGATGATGGTGATGATGATGGTGATGATGATGATGATGATGATGGTGGTGATGATGATGGTGATGATGATGATAATAGTGATGATGATGATGATGATAATGATGATGGTGATGATGGTGATGATGATATTGATTGTGATGATGAGGATGGTGTTGTGATGATGGTGATGATGATGCTAATGATAATGGTGATAATGATAGTGATGATGATGATGGTGACGACGATGATAGTGATGATGTTGATAGTGATGATGATGACTGCCATAAACAACATCAATTCAAGGTTTGATTTTTTTGAAAATCAAATTTTCTATTTTACTTTGCTATTGACTCCATACAAATACTGTATTTGTAAGTCCACACTGATTTTGTGCCTGAGCTGCCTATGATCCAATCATAATTTTATTTTAAATTTTCGATTGTTTTATTTCAGGGAGCAATGGAGCAGATTCTTGCCAGCTGTATTGGAGGAATTCTCTATGCGTTGTTTAGTGGGCAGCCTTTAATCATTCTGGGAGCCACAGGGCCCGTGTTGGTGTTTGAGGAAATCCTGTTCTCATTCTGTAATATGGCACAACTGGATTACATGCCATTTCGCATGTGGATTGGCATTTGGACCATGGCATTTTGCATAATATTAGTGATAACAGATACTAGTGCCTTGGTGCATTACTTTACTCGGTTCACAGAAGAGTCTTTTGCAACCATCATTGCTTTGATTTACATATTTGAGGGTTTCAAGAAACTAATGGATGTGAACCAGAAGCATCCATTTAAAACGGGGTACATCGCACACCATTACTGCTTATGTAAGGTTAACGTTCCGTATACCAAGGCCGAAGCCTATCCCAATGGAACTTGGAATAACCGCACATTACTTAATAGGACAATTCTAGATGTGCCATATATGGATTGCACTTCTCGGGGTGGATATTTGGAAGGAGATGCTTGCAGTGACAATGTGTTTTTTCTATCGGTCCTCTTATGCCTTGCAACGTTTACTATTGCAATTTCTTTAAAAGGTTTTAAGACAAGTCCTTACTTTCCAACAAAGGTGAGTTAATCCTTTTAGCCCCACGCAATTTATCAACATCTAACTTCTCCTTACATAACTCAAACAAAATATTACAGCTGGTAATGAGAAATAAGCAATTGATCAAGTGGAATAAGCTGTGGAAGTTAAAAAGGCAAATTCTCCCAAACTGTTTATATGGAAAGTGTGGAGCCCAGTTGGTAGAATTTACCATTGTCGTGTTTAGGGCTTAAAGGGTTTTAAAATCTAGATTTTGATGGGATGTCCTTTTTTTCAGCTTTCACTAGGAACCTGAAATAATTTATTTACCTGTACTCAAACCTACTAAAGAAGCTGAATATCAATTACGAGCCTAAGTGGCCCATTTGACTTGAGCCAGTACTTATCTCAGGTTTCTATAGTGTTAATTGAATGGGAGTCATCAACTCCGCCTTGATGGGACATGAATCCGTTGCAGGGTAACCCCCGGCAGAAGCTGGTAATCTTTTACCGACCTCAGAAGGATGGAAAGCTGAGTCAACTTTGGTGGAAAAGGAGGTCTCACAAATGTTCAAAGCTGGGCTGAGCCGGGGTTTGAACCCGGTACCTTGAGGATAAGTGGCAGAGATCTTACCACTGCACCAACCACTCTGCTACTCAAACCTGCTCATACACGTTATAAACATGGTCATATTAAGATATGCAACAACAATGTTGTATCAGTGAAACTGAAAACAATTTCAAGGCCTTCCTTCAGAAACAGCATTTCTAACCAACACATAAAACTATTTTCTCTTATGTTTGCATTTCATTGATGGTGATGCTAATTGTGTTAACTTCCATGTCTTATATGATCGATGTAGCTGTAAGATTGAAGAATGATTATTATATTTTCGCTGTGGGTAATCGTGCATTTCAGGTCCATATTTTAAACTACCTATTTATTTAAATGGAGATTATGGTGGGGCAAAAAAATTCAAGAAAGTTTATTTTTCGACCTAAAATAGTCGCTTAGGCGGTTTTTACACCGAGCTCTTCAATAGACCTTTTCACAGTTGCTGAAAGGTAACCAAGCTTCTACATGAAACCGAGGTGAAGGTTGACCTCGCACAGTTAGAAAAGTGGAAATGATAGACCTGCTAATAAGTTTCTTTCTCATGATAAGTATTTCCACTTCTAACTAAGCCAGGTCAACCTTTGTCTCGTTTTCGTGTAGAGGCTTGGTTACCTTTCAGGAATTCTGAAATGGTCTATTGTGTTAGCTTCATTGTGGAGGAATGACTTCCATGTCGAATATGATTGATGTAGCTGTAAGCTTGAACAATGATTATTGTTTCGCGGTGGGTAATCTTGAATTTCAGGTCCATATTTTAAACGACTGAGATTATGATGGGGCAAAAAAATTCAAGAAATTATATTTTTCGACCTAAAATAGTCACTTAGGCCGTTTTTACACCGATCTTTTCAATGAGTGTAGTGCACCAGTACTAAAAATAGAAATTTCTACCCCACATGCGTCAGACAGAGGCATGTTTAACAAAAAAGTCTTTAGAAAAAGTAGCAATCTTGTAATTATAAGAATCAAATTTATTGTTAAATTTCAAATAATAAGTCCCGTTCAAAATATTGCATTGGCCGACGCATGATTTTACAATAGCTGCTTTGTTTGTCTGAGTCATGACGTAATACGCGCGCTGCGCAATTGTGTTAACTTCAATACGCCTTATTCCAAAATGGCGGCGGTCGTGAAAAACTGGTGACTAGTTGCATGAAAACGAGGCGTCAAGGGCCTCAGCACACTTGAAAATCTCTCCCTAAATCTCTTTGTATAGCAATAATCCAGTTCTTGAATAGCAATTTGTCACCAGGGAACTTGTGATAGGATATTTTGATGCCATTTTCAGCATAAACTTTCTTTTT
>JAOCNB020353943.1:0-15640 GCA_026546465.2 Palythoa caribaeorum
AATAACTTTTTCAAGAAATTTAGAAAAGATTGGTAGAATTGACACAGGTCTGTAATTAACAAAGAGCATCTGATCACTAGTTTTGAGCAATGAGACAACGCATGCTACTTTAAATTCCTTAGGAACTATGCCTGATGCCATGGATCAATTAATAATATAAATTAGTGGCTCGGAAATAAAATCAATGTTGTGTTTTACAATATCCAAAATGATGTTATCATGTCCAGCGCCAGAGCGCAGACTACTTAAAATATCAATGATTTCTTGGTGATTAGTATTCTCAAAAAATACAGAGTTTGTCACCTTATTTAAAAATTTAGAAAAACGCGTGTTAGGAGCAGGCAACTTAGATGCTAAAGTAGGACCAAGAGTAGTGAACTAATTACAGAATCCATCAGCTATTTCTACGGGATGATTTATTTCCTTATTAGCTACATTAAAACAAGGTGGCAAACGAGCTTCGTTGTTTTTATGATTTATCACTTCATTTAGTATACGCCAAGTATGCTTCATATTGCTTTTGTAAAGTGTGAGCTTTTTATCATAATATTCTCTCTTAGCTATTGTCAGCAAATGATTAAGTCTATTTCTAAAACTTTTATAATAATGCTCCAGTGTAGCCTCCTCCGCAGGCAACTCGATCTAGTTGGTATTTTCCCAACAAAATAAATGAGCGGCGCAGCGAGCGGTTAAGTTGGGAGACTGGGGCGAGAAGTGAGAAAAAAAAAATAGCAGGGAGTTGCCTGCCAAATATCGCAATGTATGGACTGGCTACGTGACCTGAATGGACCGGCTACGTACCCTACCCCCAGAGTAAAGCTTTTTGTCCCTCGTTCGCAGCATCAGACTTGGGCACATAATCACTCTCTTACAAGTGACAAAGATGTTCGAAGTAGACTTTCCAACAACAGAAGAAAGCGAAATCAGATCAGTAATTTCATCGCTTGAATCACAGCTGCAAGAATCCGAGACGGACATTACAAGTTATTTGATCAAAATAGGCACTGAGCTGTGAATCTCAGCAACTTCGAAAGAAGAAGCGAGCTGATGAGATCATTTAAAGCGTAACTGTTGAGTGCTGGAGCGGTGAATTTCGCACTAGAACTGTTGCCCGTTGCTCGGACAGTTTTATCTGAACAACTACAACACCCACAGACACAAACTCTACACTAATGAACTCAGAATTTATTATTCTCGAGTGAATGACATCTTTTACAGCCAAAGCTTGTCTTGTAGGTTGAGAAGGGATTGACCAGATAAATCTTTGTGAATATATGATCCAATTGGTAGTTTTCACAATGAATGGATGGTGATGCCATTAACATTAAACGATGCTTTACCAGGTGTTGCTGTAACAACACATTTCTTTAGAATAACATTGAGTGGAATTTGTCAAATAACCCTTGCCTGTTCCAGCTTGTTCATTGATTATCATAAGTAAAGGCTCATTGTTAGTGACATCACTAGCATGCATTAAAATTATGTTATATGCAAGCTTTTACTCCTCACTAAAAGTATTGGGATCTGTTAGTTGCAATTGCTTAGTGCATGGAATAAAATAAGTAAGTTTTTGTTTGTCAATGCAATTAGGCATACTTCCTATTCGCTCACGTGAATAATTCAAATTATCCAAATGCTAATCTATGGCTCTACGTTTTACTGGAATTGTGATAGTCTGACAAAATCATCCACGCCTCTTGTAACATAAAATTATTTTCTTCAAATTCGTCATGTACTTGTTCTAAGTTTTCCATAACATGAAATTTCTCATATTAGTTTGGTACATGTGTTTTAGAATAAGGAGTTTCCAAAAACTTATGCCATTCTGCTACATGTGGTTTGTCTTGCAGCTCATCAGTAAAAATATTTTTTGAACTAGTTTCCCATGGTTTGAATTTCAACAGATTGTATTTACAATAGTATTCATAACGAACTCCTTTAGGGTTTGAATGATAGGAAGGAAATATTGTTGTGGCAACATTAGCAGAGCGTTTTCCCTTGACAATTCCATATTTTAAGGCAAATTCAACAAAATTAATATACATAATATGGGGCACATGATTACGAAAACGAATACGATTTGCATATATATCTAACAATAAATCAGAAAATACTTTCATCATTCACATGTGTGATTACCTTTCTAGACCCATTTAAAGTTATTGGCAAAACGTCAAAGGAAGACCTGTACAATTTTAATGATAATAGTAAATGCATTGTTTCTTGAGCACTAAAATCTCTCTCACCAAGTGTTTTCATCATTATCTTTTTTAAGCTCTATGAGGGTTAGAGTCAAGATGTAAAGACTGCAAAACTGAGTTAAATGCATTTGTTAACATAGGTGATTTGGGCTCTCCCTTTGCTGCATGTTCAACGCAATCATGTTGATATATTATTATTATTTGGATTTCACAATTTCCTCTACATCCCTGAAGTTGAGTTCTTTGATGATTATTTAATTGGGAATCATTTCTTTTAGTGACTAACTTAGCTCTATATTTGATTGATTTATCTTTAGAGTTGACTGGTTCAAAAATATGATTAGTTTTGTGAGCAAATTCAAAAGGGTATTTAAACCGACACCCATGGTTAATATTTGGTCACTGTTAAAACTTGTTGAGCAGAACGATGAACGGTGATAGAAAGGCGTCTTTTTATCAGAAAATCGCACTTTAAAGAGGAACAAAGAGAGCAGAACCGATGGTGTAGGCAAAGGAAGAAGAAAAAGAATGCCAAGAGAGCACAAAGACATGAACCAGTGGCCAGTTGCAACATCGAACTCCCCACTTTGAATATGGCTTTTCCACATAAAACCATTATAAATGGGACCAAGAATCCCCTAACCCAGGGCTTACCACCCCAAACTCTTCCAACCAAGGCACCATCAGTTAAAATTGCCTCAACTGACAATCTGTCAAGCAAGACTTGGTCAGCTTGGAGAAGAAGAAGACTCCACCTACCCAGGGTTCACAGACAAAGAGACGACTGCATGGTACTTATACTGATTTGAAGAAATGCCTGTTGCAAAGGTCAACAAAGGAGGAACTTGCATCACTTAAACTGCTGCTGAGACTGACCTTCACCTTGTCATTGACCCTACATGTGAGACTCTCGGTAAATGCTGTAACAAACTGTTACAAAATACTGGATAAAGCGAGTGATGAAGATGAAGAGGTAGGCGTTGAAATTGGTGCCTTGGGTATATTTAAATCCAGCTCTGTGAGATTATGGAAGCGGGCATGTTATGCTACATCACCAAATTGGAAGATGAAGGCTGAGCTTAATTGACTGAAAGTAAATGCCATCCACCTGCCATCAGCAGCATAACAGTCAATTAAGAGAGTGGTGACCACCCCAAGACCCAAGGAATGGCTGTTTGAAAGAGATCCCATCTTCACGGATATGGTTGATTATGCCTCCCTGGGAGGAGAGAGGTGGCTAATAGGGTCGGTTATAGCCACGATTTGTCTGCAGCTGAGTGAGCAGCAAAGCTATCACTGAAACTTCCTGCCACACTTGTTTTTCTGATAAATATAATGCATTTGCAAAAGGTTTTTTAGTGTTTAAGAATCTTTAAAACATTGCAAATTTTCTTCCCCTGAACTTGGCAATTTGAGTGTAAAATCCTAAACCTGGACTGCAAATGTTCTCTCAAAAAAGAACCATCAACAAAAATAAGAGAAAGTACTTTACTAGCAGATAACCAATTCTTTGCATTTGAAAAACTTTATTTATGCAGAACTCTGAACAAACTTGTGAAAGACAAGGAGGATGATTGGGATGAATACTTGGATGGGACTGTGTTTGCACTAAACAATGTGAAAAGCACCATTACTGGCTACAGCCCATTTTTTATGATGCATCGCCGACATCCTCGTCTCCCACTGCAAGCAGAGATGCATGTGTGAACATCTGGACTTGGAGTATCTTGCTAAGACTTTGAATACACCAGAAGAAGTCGAAGTCTGTGTTGAAAATCTCAATACACTGAAGAAAAACGTTTAGAAGCAAGCATCTGAAAACACTGAAAGAGCACAAGAAAGGCAGAGCAATTTTTACAATAAGAAGGGAATGAGGCAATGTTTGCTGAAGGATGGCGATTTGGTACTTCGTCGCAACATACTACAGAAAACCAAGAAAGGGTACAGAATGGAGGACAAATGGCTGGGTCATATGTCACAAAAGGGTTATGCAATCTAAAAAGTCAAAACTTAGGAGAAATCCTGAAAAACAAAGTAAACATCGAACAAATGAAGCAGTACATCCATTCTACAAATTTCCTCAACCCTCAACTTGTATTGCAATACCTTTTTGATGCACATAGACATGTTACTTTAACTTTGACTCCACCCACTAGCCAACCACCAGTTCTACCCAACTCCTTTGCACAGCCTGCCGCCTGTACAGTGGTTCCACCCACCAGCCAACCAGCAGATCTACCAACTCTTCTGTACAATCTGCGACCTCTGGTGTGATTCCATTCCCAAGCCTACTAACAGATAAAGTTAAATTGTTTAACAGCACCATTTTTCTTCGCAAAGAAATTTTACTGGAGTTGTTACAATGAGTAATGGGTGAACTGGAAGGAGTTGTAAATGGAACGTGCACAAGTTGGAAAGATAAGCTTGTGACAACTGGCAGGTGAAAGCAATATCCCAGTTTAAGGAAGTTTGATTTAAAGTTCAGCACCATCTTAGTGGATTTACTGAAAAGCAAATAGTACTGGTCACCAAGGCAATAGAAAAAGAATTCCCTCAAGTAAAAAACAAGCCAGATATACTGTTGGGTGCTCTCCTTCCTGAAGGTTCGAAAAGAGTTGCTCAGGAAGCCCTGGGTCTCACCATGAGTGAAGCAGAGGAATACCTTGGGGAAGCACTCAAAGAAGATGGCAACAACTACTACAAGAAAGTTATAGTCGCAATCTGAGGTCGGTTGATCAGATTTTTCTGACGATTCCTAGGTCAATCAAAGGACCTGTGGGGATAGGGCATTTTCTGTTGCAGTACCAAAGCTCTGGAATGCCCTACCCCTCGAAATAAGGATCGATCACTCTTTTTAAATGTAAATTAAAGACTTTTCTCTTTAAGAAATATTATTTATATATTTTTTCATAAAATATTTTAACTCTAGAATTGTGAAGCGCTATAGAGCACTTAGTGTATATGGCGCTATATAAATGCTATAATTATTATTTTTTTAGTTTAATAGCTGAAGTACAAGGAAAAGTAACAAAGAAAAAGAAATGAAAAATGTCGATGTTGTATTTGGTAAGAGAAGAAAAAATATCTGAGACAACTGCAAACCTCTCTCGACCTAATTTTACACAAACATCACTGGAAATGGTGTGTTAGACGACAGAAACATCATGTTATTTCAAAACTTATTACACGAACAATTCCCCATGGTTGATGGTCTCCTTGCCACATCTATTGGACAAGCTGGACATTTCCAACCAATGTAATCACTGGAATATTTCACTGGGTCTGTGTATCAAACATCGGATGTAAAGATAAATCCACAGTTAAGCTCAACGACAGCCTGTACATTGGTGTCACACAGCACACAAATGAACAAGTGGCCAGTTTATTGATTGCATTGCACCAGTAGTGACACAATTCAGATGCAAGTGCAGCCAATACAAAAACAAACCAATGGAATAGATTGTGGTGTCTTTGCTTTTTGGCATTTGCTACATCTCTGTGCTATGGCAAGAATCCCTGTGAAGTTTTTTTCACGAAGAGTCAGACAGATTGTGTGGTCCTGTAAAATCCCTCTCAATGTTTCCACATACAAAACATGTCTGTAGTCCAGGACTGGTTGCTTGCGTCAGAGTTCCTATACATTGCTCTTGCCGAAGTTCCTCTACCAAGGAAATATGGTGCAGTGTGATTCCTGTGGAAGGTGGTTCCATCAGTTTTGTGAACATATATGTGATAAGTTCTTTGGAGGAGAAAAATCAAAAAGCTGGGTTTGTCTAAATTGTCTGAAGGAATATAAATTGAAACCACGAGGAGTTCCAGTTGACAAGGAAATGGTGCGTAAAGCTATTCAAGAAGAACTGGAAGGATCGGGTAGACTACTAGGGTATGGACCAATATGGAGAAAGTTGCACTCTAGATATGGTATAAATGTGCCCAGACGTACTGTGGAGCATATTCTTCGTGAAGTTGATCCATTGGGAAGCAGGCTAAGAAGTGCCCATCGTCTCAGACAAAGAGAATACCTTAACCCTGGACCAAATTATTGTTGGCACTCTGATGGGTATGACAAACTGAAGACCTACAGCTTCCCTATACACGGATGCATCGACAGGTTTAGTCGATGTGTACTTTGGCTAAAGGTAACCAGAACTAACACTAACCCACAGATTATGAGGCATTTTTTTCGTGATTGTGTTCAAGAAACTGGAGGTTGTCCAACTCTTCTTCGAACAGATAGAGGCACCGAGAATGGGACCATGGCAACAATACAATGTTTCCTGAGAAGAGGTCGTGGTGATTCATTGTCTGGAGTGAATGCACACCGCTATGGTTCATCCCACAGTAATCAGCGCATAGAGGCTTGGTGGGCTTTCTTCAGAAGGTCATGGAGTTCATGGTGGATTGACTTTTTCAAGGATAATATTGACAGGGGTAACCTGGATACTTCAAACAAGTTGAAAATGGAGTGTCTCTGGTTCTGCTTTAACAAGATACTCCAAAGGGAAATTGACACTGTGAAAGACAATTGGAACAGTCACTACCTTCGTAAATCTCGACATCACACTGCCTCAGGCATCCCAAACAAACTGTACTTTTTACCAGACAGTTGGTAGTCATGACTATGTGCATGCTTTGGAACTAGCAGACATGAACGGTGATGCAGTAGATGATGCTGACCCTGGTGATAACCATGACCAACATGAATATCAAGATTATTTTAGTTATGTTGTACAGATGCTTGATATAAATGATCCAAACACCTGGCAAGAAGCACTTTCCCTGTACACAAGAATTCCTGCTTTGGCAGAATAAGTTGGCTAGCAATTGTTGTGATGTCACTATTGTGGAAACTATGTAACACTCTGAATACACATTGACAGATATCTTCATTGATTGTAACATCATGTGAACACCTAGGGGTAATTAGTAGATGGGTTAAAATCGGGAAGGGGGTGGGGGGTTGGAGGTGGGTGACTTATTTGAGAGGCAGGGAATCATCTAGTCTAACAATGTGTTGGTTATTGAAATCTGAATTTATTGTAGACTGAAAAAAAACCTTAAATCATACCCAAGTATGCAAAACATTTAACATTGAGAAAAAGATAAAAAAACATCTACATTAACAATAGTTTCAACAAATCAGTGCAACAGAACTGAACAGTTTTATTATAGATATGCAAGAACTTTACATCATCATAATAACTTTTTTTATATAAATTGAATCTAACTGTCTAACATTGGATAACATGGGTACAAAAACCACATACTCCATCAATAAAACTTTAACATAGTTATCTGATATCATAATATGGGTGAAACAACCACATACTTCGTCATGGAATTTGTGAATAATTTGGACAGGTAACTCTCAGGTAATATGGGTTGTACAATCTTATACCTAAAAACTTCTGATAAAACTTTAACATAACTATATATAATATCATTATATGGTTGAAACAAACACATTCTTCATCATGGAATTTATAAATAATTTGGATAGGTAACACTCTGTATGGGTGGTACAACCTTGTACCTATAAACTACAATAAATCGTTTAACATAAATATATATTATTATATTATTATATGGGTGAAACAACTACCTACTTCATCACGAAAATCAACATTCAAACAAGGGGACATTTCATATGTGAGTTGCATCTTATTACAAAAGTAAGACATTAAAGAATATGGAGGTTGAAGGTTTTCTTGGGTTGGACAGGGACAGTAAACAAGTACTTCTTTTATCAGGCCTTAGGAATTAAATGGCATCTATATGAGTCCAAACCCTAGACTGTTCATGATACAAAATGTAAACTCATCTGCAAATGTGGCATATTCTGTAATCCCAACCACAGGAATCGTTAAGACATTCACACATGTGTTTGTGAGCTTTTTTTTCTCCTGAGTGAAGTTAATGGTGGGCCTTGGTATAAGACCCACAGCAGGCACTTCCTCAGAACCTGTTACAAACTGCAGTAAGTGCTTAGGGGAAAGAACAACTTCTTTTTCTCCCCCATGCTCTTGGACAATGGTGGATTTTACTTTAGCACTCATCAAGTCCTCAAGGTACTGATGGAAATCGAACATGATGTTTTGTTCAACTATGAACCTATTACTGTCAGCAGGACTATAAACTGCTTCAAACATATCACCCAGGAAATCAGCAGTGACTTCTGCTGTTACTTCAAACAGACTTCTAAGCACATTTGGGTGCTCTCTCACAAGAGTGAGTACATTGCATGTTGTAAGTCCTTCTATGTACTGATTAAGCTCACTGATAGATGATAGCACAATATAGTGAAGGGAAATACAACGGAAAAATTCAGCTTTGTCTGCCAATGTTACAATTGGTTTACAATAACCTGCTTCAAATCTATAATCACTGTTGAAAGAGGCCTCGTGTTTGAACTCTTCAGCATCAGTAATTGAATTCAACCTGTGAAGTGCCTCTGTAACCTCAACATTTGGCACCTCATCTATGGATGGTTCAAGAGCTGAATAGCTGCCATAGACAATATAGTCAGCAACACTTTTGCTAAAGCACCTTGGCCCAGGGGACCCATGCAACAGACCTAATGCTGTAAGCTTACCAAACAAAGAATATTCCTTATTTTCTAGGTAAGATATGGTGTGCATGAAAACACCATCTTGCATTAACCTAGAAATACCTGCAGAGTTTATCAAGGTGAAACATTCTCGAGAGGGGCACCTGCATCTACTGCTGGCTCAGCTATAAATTGAACCTTGAGCGACTTCTTTAGATCTTCATGTTTGACATTGTTAACGAACGTAAATTTGGTATCCTCCCAAATATTCTTACGCCTGATTTTCAGACGCAGAAAGTTTTAACTTCAGCTTGCTTTAGTTGACGCAGTAGATCCTTGACAGAAATATTTCTGGAGAATGATGTCGAATCTGACTTGAAGGCAGTGGAAAAGTTTCCACATCATCATCGTAAACCTCTGTATCACTGAAGTTAATGTTAAGAAGTGAGGCATAAGCACTCTGGAGCTGTAATGGGCTTTCACTTGAACTCAGCATGAGGTTGATGGCTTCTTCCAAGGAATGCGTAGAATTCAGTGCATCTTTCAAGCATTGTTCTTCTGTCGATGGGAACATCTCCTTAAGAGTGGTAAGTTGAGTATCAGAACTGCTAGGTTTTAATACGGTACCTGTCAATGGATAGTCTTGATTGGAAAGAAGTGGTTTGGACCTTTCCAATTTTGAATCAAGGGTACTATGGCAAGGATCTGTTTCAACCACATCACTATCCACATCTTCCTCCTCATCACCATCCAGAATACACTTCTCCACTAAATAGAATGTAATTCTATTATAGGGCTTTCCTAAATCATTGTAGGAATTAAGTTGAAAGAGCTGGGTCGGTCGTCCAGAAGAGTCAGTACCTCTGTGCCATCAGGGTAAACAAGGGTGTACTGTGCATCCTTGTCGAAAAGATGATTGTAGGCCGACTGCCTATCTATACTTCTTCACAGCAACTCCATTTTTCTTATAGAAACAGGCACACGTTATGTCATTCCTTTCCCTTTGTCTGGCTTTAGGAGGCCTTTTTCTACCTTCACGATGCCAACATTAATCATGACTTCTTTGTTTTCGTCCTTTTTTCTCTTGTTTTCAAGTCTCGCCAACGACAACCTGTTTCGAAAGTTTTCAAAAGTCATGGGAACTTCTGCACGCTTGTTCGAAGCGTCGGTCATGAACTCGGTCTGTCCTGTAGTCACATTTCTTGACAAAGTGCTGCCACAATTGTGACAAAACTTAAAAGTTCCTAAAACATCTGTGTTGCACTTAGAACACTTAGCCATGACGTCGATAAATGTTTGTCGGAGCTGATATAGATCATTCTGTCATTTCGCCGCAATGTTAGAGCCGGTAACTATAATTGGTTAGCGGATTTTCACATTATGCTATCCCCAGTTTCCTTGCCGACTCATGACAACAGGATACCCCCAGCAGTGTGTTTTACGCTGTTTGTGTTGTGTTTTGAACTATTGTGTTGTGTTTTGAACTTCTGTTTCTTTTGTCTATTGTGTTTTAGAGTGTGTGTTGTGTTTTGTACTGTGTGTTTTGTGTTTTAGAGTGTGTGTTGTGTTTTGTACTTGTGGGCCACCGTACGATAGTTCTCAGGAGCAATTAACTGGATCAAGACTTTTTGAGAACTTAAAACTTTCAATACATTTTCATTGCTAATTTCCAGCATGGTATCGACATCCATTCTATCTCTGTTGCGCACCGCCTCAACACTTACACAATGCAGCTGTTTCTTAAGGTTTGGATCTTGCTTCAGTGTACGTAGAAGGACAGTGTTTATATGATATTCATCTACCAGAAGGAACCAGTTGTATATCCTCCCCCATGATTTTGCTTGCCCACATGTACTGCATCAGGGATATGCGTACATAACATCATCTCTGGGTTTAGAAGCTCCTCTTCTTTTTTCCTGGTTGAATGATTCACCGGCACTTTTATACTTTGATTCGGAATCAGCACAATAGAACATCACAGCCAGTTTGAAGCACTGCTTCTGCGCATCTATACAATTTTGACAGGCACGTAACGATGACTGAATACTTTTATGGCCTTTCTGTATACACTTTTCGCAAACCATCTTTTTGTCAAGACAATCGTCGCAATTCGAATACAACTTCTCAACTTTGTCCGTAATAATACCATGACAACTTTCTATTGCTGTCAGACACTCCAGACAAATCTGAGCTTCTTTAATCATTTTCATGACAAGTGCCTTCGTTTCCTCTGCGTTTATAGACTTGAGAAATTCCACTGAAACGGGAAGCTGAAGCTTGTAATCCAGAGAATTCAGGATGCAAACGTCTGCTTCCTTGATGAATATTTTTCTCAAGAAATGTCCTTTGGGGTATGGGTTTCCTTTGGCAAAAGTATAGTTGATTGTTTCACTTGTGCCAACGATAAACCCTCGACTCTCATCAAACTATATGCCAGGCTTAAGCTGCATTCCATCTGCCTTAGCAACAACAGGGACTGCATAAACCGACTGTATTTCAAGCAAAGTGGATCTTGCATGCCAGTTCTAGAAATGCCTAAAGCAAATGTTTATGGGTGCCGTTTTGTGTAGTGTATCCACGTGCATTCTTTTTACGTTTTGGTGCTGAAGGTAAGGGTACATTCCACCTCGTCCAGAGGTGGGTGGGGAGGGTCGAGGACCCACAAATGCAATTGACCAGCAGCTAGAATTACATTGCTTTTTCCTGCAATGCTTTTCTATCGAAGCAACCAAAATACTCAATGGGACATTCTTCATTTTAATGTCAACAAGTTGGTGTACATTTCTGTCACAATCAGAATGCACGAACCAGGATTCGTGGATCACAAATCGTATCAAATTTCAAATTACAAATCATATAAAAATTACAAAAAGTACTATCTTCACACAATCCGCTATATTCGTGGATTGCAAATCGTAGAAAAAGTGCGATTCACGATTCAAGAATCGCTGATCGTGAAACATATACTGAGATTTTCGGTGAACACCTTTTCATTTCTAGTCATAAAAATTAGTTTAAACTTTTTCAAGACTTCGTACCCGCAAATTAGATTTGTTTTCACTGTTAATGTTTTTTTTATTTGTGCACAAGATTCCCATCATTAAAAGCCGGTTTGGCTTTGGCTGCATGCAACCAACTTCATTTGTATTTATTCTAAAAGTCTTATGGGTCTTATTTTGTGTTTTTCATTCTTGAAACCCTGATAACTAAAGTCTTGTTTCATGGAATTTGAATAGTCCAGCTGATGAGGTAGAATAACTCTAACCAAAATGAAAAAAATATATATAAAGACCGGCGTCATGTCGAAATGTACACTAGTTTCGTGGGCATGGCCAACAGCGAAATCAACGTGATTGTTTGAAACATGCGATATAATGTTGCTGATTTCGGTAATTTGAAACCTCCCAAACTTTAATTTGAACAAGTAATCCAGCGCGGTTCAGAGTAGTTTAACACAAAAAATATGTCATTGAATTTATTATTACTATTAATAAAGCATTTCTTAGAGCCGCCCCATGCACTTGCAAAAGCGTCCCCCTGCCCAGCATTGTCTATAACAAAGATTGTTATATACTTACATAACATACGGACATAACAATAGAATTGATACTGATACCAACTGGCCGTAGTTTTGTTTCAAAATTTAAATTAAAATGCAAAAAAAAAAAATTAATAAAAAGCAACTTATGTGAACCCACTTGTGCAGTATTTCAATACAAAGTCGAGATTTTTTTGACATTTCAAGATTTATGATTGATTCTCCATGTACTTTCTTGTGCTTCCCCGAATTCAAGTTATACTAACAGGTTCTTGGTGCCTGCCAAGATTATTTCTGTGTCGGACAGATTTTTATTTGCTTAACTCTATCTGGCACAAGGCCAAACAGTCCCACGCGTGCCAAAATTAACTCGGTTTTCTTTTTCCCGTAAAAGTTTGCAGTTATACAGATGTCGATTAACGTCTTGGTCGCAATCTGTCAGGTTTGTAACATCAGCCTTGCCTCTGTTTGGGCCACATTGCCCTCCACACAATACGAAAAATGAGCAATTTTCTCTTGACATTTTCTTAGCAATCTTTTTACGCGTCAACGGATGAACCATTACATAGGGTAGCATTTACGAAGTACATAAGATGGTTCAAATCAACGTCAACTTTATTGGCGGCTTTCGTTCGTTATTTTAGAACCAAATATGCATCAAACGGGAATAGAGGCTGGCAGGGAAAGCAATCAGCTGTTTGATTTTAAAAACATGGTTTCAGACAGGCAAATCAACCCAAACTCTTCGCCCCTTTGGACCAAGTTTGATAGTGAGCAGTGGCGGGAGTAATATGAAGGCGCTCATGTTTTAACGTTAGTACTGCCAGAAGCTTAGATACTGCATCCATTACCTCAACTGACTCGAATAATGACCCTGTTGCCTTCTTTATCAAAGTTGGTCATTTAATGTAGAAAATATTGGCCGTATACTTTTCTTCTAACGTTGTAGTAGGTTGACGAACATCGTGAAACTTAGCAATATTGCACCATTTGTATTCGCAAAGGTTTTAAGGATCCAAAAAAATTATTCGCCATTCAGATACTCCTACCTGACCTATGTTCAGAAATATGCAAGTTATTTTTAGGCTAAGTCAGAATTTTGAGAAAATTTTTGTTGACCTACTTCAATAATGCCTCGAGCGATACCTGCTAACACTTTATTTTTTACAAAGAAAACACGCAACATAGAAAATTTGATTTTTCCGTTTCTACAATCAAGATGTACCTAAAGTTTACAAAAATCTTAGACAATTAGTTTTGGAGTAGCCTTTGTAAGAGCGACTGAAAGAGGTCCTAAATTCATGGTGGCGAAAATGTGATTTTGTGACCTTATAGCCATATCTCAACGAAAACAGGAGGCAGAGAAAAAAGAAACGCATTTTCTTTCATTGTACATCAACCCCCTTCAATGCAGGAATTTTGGAGGAAATGGACATTTTTACCCGAATCGAGTGATCGGAAACTTCTAAACAGCCTCTTAAAGTACACAAGAAGCGTAATTTTTTATTTCACAAAATCAAAATATAACCTTTAGATACTCTCATTGTCAAGTTTCAAGGTTGTACGATAAATAATTTCTATTTTACGGCGATTTGAAGATGGCGAAAAAATGGCTAGTCCAACTACTCGGCCAAACATAGGACAAGTCACGTGACTGTCTACTTGTGACGTAATCTTGTTTGTTGCATGTATGCTCACTTCGAACAAGATGGCGGACAGCGAAGGAAACTCTAGCGCGGCCTCTAAGAAAACGAAGTCTGGGGGCCGATATTGTGTTGCTGGCCGCCCAAACGACACTCTGAGCGATGAAAAACTGCGCCAGAAATGGACAAAATTCGTGCAGAGGCATCGGCCTTACTTTAAGTGCCCGCCGAAAGGCAAATCCGTTGCCCTTTGCTCGACTCATTTCCTTCCGAGCTGCTTCAGCCAACCTGTTGTGTATGTGGAGGGAATGAACATGAACAGAAGACTTATTCGTGGTTCTGTGCCCACCGTGGTTGCCGTTGAAGTCCAAGAAAAAGAGGAGAGCGAACGTGAGAAAAGGAAGGTACGAATACTCCTTAAATTTACGTCAAAACTTTCGTCCTTTCCCGGGGTTGTATTCAAGCGCTTTTTCCAAAACCATAGAATTTGAAGCATTGATTTACTGCTGAGAGATTAATCTAAATTAATGAGGAACTTGAAAAACATTCACATTTTATGCAGAATCTGACTCCAATTGTTATGAAGCTCATTATGAAAGGTTGCGGGGATTTCAACTGTCACTGACTGCCTTGCTCCGACTCCGAGACATTTCATCTCTACAGTGAAATTTACATGAGTTTTTATATATCTACTATATATATCTAGTCTAACAAGAATAGAGTTGCAGACAATGGCACGGACACAAATCCCCAGCAACACTCCAGAACCTTTATATCGACAGTTTCCAGACAGAGG
The DNA here is from genome assembly GCA_026546465.2 of Palythoa caribaeorum. Lineage (NCBI taxonomy): Eukaryota > Metazoa > Cnidaria > Anthozoa > Zoantharia > Sphenopidae > Palythoa > Palythoa caribaeorum. The sequence goes on from JAOCNB020353943.1 coordinate 14,726, forward strand.
CAGTAAATGCTTATGAAAACAGTCAAAGGAAAAATGCTTCAACACTTTACCCACCAGGTATGCATGTAAAAGACTAAAGTAAAAATAATTGTTAGATAATTGCATAGGAAGCAACCTTTCTGCACTCTGCAATTGAGGTTGTAGGGCCTGTAAAGTCTGTAATTTTTAAAAGCAGCTAGTCATTACAAAACTTGCTCGTCCACATTGGAATCATTGCATTCACCACCCCTTGTGAGGTGACAACCTTTTCAGTCACATGGTTTGTTGTGTAGGCGAGATTCAACTGTAAAAACATGTACAGTAAAGATTCTAATTTATTGCTAATTATGATATTTCTTATTATAATTATGCAGTTGCGCAGCGAAATTCTATGCACCAGCAGGATCTGGAAAAGGAGGCAGCAGCAGCTACAGTCTCAAGGAGAATGCGCCACTGCAAAATCTGCAAGCAGCCTACCGACTCCTATTTCCTTAAGTTTTCTTTTTGTAAAATTAACTCTCAACACGAGAAATCTGAAAACATTTTAATCATAACTTAAATTTATTTCTCCGTGGAAAATTAAATAAATGTTAATATCTTATCGAACAGTTTTTTGCTTTGTATGAGGTTTATTAATTTGAACGAGTCGGGGAGTATTTTCAGAGGACGAAGGAGGAAATGCAATGGACGAGATGAAATAAATACCCATATAAAAGAGAAAATCGTTCTATAAGGTGTTTATTATGTGGTATACATAAATTAATAAGGGAGGGAAATAGCAAACGACGCTTCAAAAGAAAACCACCGCCTGATTAGCCTAGTTGGTAAGGCGCCAGTCTGCCGTGTGGGAGGCTCGGGCTCGATTCCCGGCCGGACCTTCACTCAGGGTCTTAAAACAACTGAGGAGAAGGTGCTGCCTTTGCTCTAACATCTGCA
>JAOCNB020354703.1:0-7500 GCA_026546465.2 Palythoa caribaeorum
TGTATCCAGGTTTGCCTGATATACTTTGAATACACGTCTTGCACCTCTTGCCTTTCTCTTGTGGCGAGAGTGATGATCGCAAAGGCTGCCGCCTTTAAAAACAGGTGGTTGTTAAAGATGTACATGTGGCAGGTTGCCAAGAAGTCTCTACAACTTGAACTGCGTAGCAATATTTAGCGCATCTAACTTCCGTCTGGCTACATATGGCATAACAACCTTGGGACTTTGTGAGTTTCCATCCAAAACTAAAAAAAAGTCTAGTTTCTTTGGCTAAAGGACCCGTGATTGGTCTAGGATGTAGCTGAGTGAAACCATTGTCCATTTTGGGGACATAAACTTGCTCGTGTACATACCCATCCGTCGATCCACTAAGTCAGTACCTCCTCAATAATTTGAAAATTGCTGGCTTTTCCTTACCATCATCCTTCGTTACACCTTTTAGTGGCTAAACTGTTGAAAACACCATCACATTCTTCTTCCTCTCGCTAGTCTTCACTAGAGAGGTTGACAACACAAGGTCGCCCTCCGACTTCTTCCAATACACTTGTGATGAAAATTCGTTTTTTTCCTTCTGTCGCCTTTATTTCTGAGAAAAGATTGCTGACTCTGTGGTCCTTGATAACATCACTAGTAACAGAATAATGCGTGTGCTTGTCGTTTTGAAGAACTGCTGGAGAAATTTTGAGAGCGATCTGCTTATTTTCTTGTTGGAGTTTGCTACAATACTTGAAATAATTTTCTCTGTTATAAAGAGTTCAAATGCCTTCCTCGGAGAGTCTGCATCTTTGGCCTTTCGGGACTTGACCGTTTTAGGCTTCCCCTTAATTTCATCACAGATTCGTTGTCTCCGTGGAGTTTGCAGCTTTTTGTATGTCCAGGAAGTCTGCTCGCGATTACGGCCTGATCTGACACTGAGAAGTGATAAAGGTGGTATAGGTTCATACGGACCACTGGGTACAGCCATCTCATCGTAGTTGTCTTCATCTAAGGCTTAGTCAATGTTGTTTACAAGCCTACTGTTGGCCAGTTTCTTTTTTTTATACACGGCGCGGCCAACTATTGTGATAGTTTCGACAACAGATTCTTCCTCAGTCCCATCATCACTTTCATCATCAGATGCATCGGGAAAACAATGCATTTCAATCTACATCTCCAAAAGACTCGTCCAAATTATAACCTCCCTCTTCTTCTTCTTCGTCAAGAAACGCAGCAATAATTTCGATTGCCTCTTAGGACGTATAAGAGTGCTTTCTGCTGGTTTCGGTCATTGCATCAATTTAAAAAGGGAAAAACACAGAAAACTCAGACACATTTGAAAACACAGATCAGTCCATGGAGGTCGCCATCTTGAAATCCCACAATGCATTGTGACTCCCAAGATTCATTGCATGTGTTACCGTATTTAGAAATGTAATACATTTTGAAAAACACAGGAAATGATGCACAAAACTAAAAATAATGTTAGCACAAATCAATAATTGGAGACAAAAATTGTATTTACCAAAATATTTTTTCTGGTGCCAGAACAACATAGAACATTTATCATTGTTGCTTACAGTAGAGGCAAAATGATCGGATAGGAAATCTAAATAGTCAACTTATACTGTTATATGTTATACTGTATATTTTCATTATAAATCTGACACGTGTGCATTGCTTGGTACTTTACAAGAAGTCGTCGAATGCTACAACATAAATATATTAAGGGAGCCGTTGGCCATGGAAACGACAAAAAAACCTGCTATATTTCCGTTACTTTTCAATATTTTTAGCAAACGTACTGCATACAAGAAAATAAGGGGCTGGCCTCCTTTACAGTACCATATTGTTAATGTATGTACCAAAAAACGGAATTAGGAAAACTTTTTTCAAAGTGTTGATAATTTATCCAAAATGCACCACTTCTAACATAAGCTTTTCAAATAGCAGAAGTTTCGACAAACGTGCCCATTCTTTATTTTTTATAATTAAACTTATTAGCTCGGACTTTAACTCGGACTCATGTCCAAACTCGGGATTTTACGATTCCCCGTTAAAACATTTTAGTCGCAAAACTACCACTTTATTGGGTCAAAGGTTTTCGTAAAATCAATTGTGACGAGCAAACCTGAGTGATTTCTTAATTGGGAAAAATTTATCACATCGTCTAAAGTTGTAACTGCGTCAAAAATCGTTTTGCCTTTCACATAGGTGGTTTGGTTACAATGAACTATAAATCAGGTAATACAGTTTTTCAATTCAATTCAATTTCAATTTACTAAATAAATTACAAAACATATATACAATACATGAGCCTACAAATAGCACAGTTAATCGAGGCAAGCTCATGTTTACAAATTAAATATTAAAATAATTTGAAAAAAAAATTAACTTAACTTAACTTTAAAATACTTAACTTTAAAAAACTGCACAACATTTTTGATTCTGTGATCGACTCAATCAATCATCTTCAGTTGGAATGAAAATTACAGTGGCTTACTAACTTTATTTATTAGTTGGAAAGTAACCACTAAAATAAGCCATCGCATATACAATGAATAGATGTAAATTACATGAATGATGCACATGGTCATGGTAGAATCGGTAAAGAGGTAAGATAGATACTTTACGTTCAATGATAACTTACAGCCGTGGGGCTGAATTACGATATGACTTACAAATATGTTTAAAAGTATAATATAGAAGCACTGCATGCCTGGGCAACCCAAGATCCTTGTACACACTGCCCAGGCATGTGTCCTGAAGAGTCCCAGGATCCTTGTACACACTGCCCAGGCATGTGTCCTTAAGAGTCCCAGGATCCTTGTACACACTGCCCAGGCATGTGTCCTGAAAGGCCCAGGATCCTTGTACACACTGCCCAGGCATGTGTCCTGAAGAGGCCCAGGATCCTTGTACACACTGCCCAGGCATGTGTCCTTAAGAGTCCACTTCAGTGGAGGATCGGACTGTTTAGTCACACAAGGTGCTGCAGTCAAAATCTACATGACGCATAGTCCATTGTCTTTCGAGACAGAAGGAGGCCAATAGCAAAAATAGAAGCACTGTGCTTTTTTAATCATTAATCGCATGCGTGTTTTGGTTGGTTTGCCATCCTCTCTTGTAACAGCGGCTTGATACACAACCCTCTCTTTTAGACATTTTCCAGAGAGTGTGCAGTTTTCCTTTTTTCGGCAATTGCACTCCTTGCATGTGGTTATCTCTTTGTTGTTTACGGCCATCTTTTGTGTTGTTATGATAGCCTGTATGTTAGGCATGCGACTATAATTCAATTTCACGGTGAATCCAGGAATTGACCCTGTCATAGTGATTCAACCAATTTAGGTAATAAGCACTTTACCTGTGTTTATAATGTTTTAAAGGAAATACTTTCATTGCTAAAGTTGTAGTCAAACAGAGCAGAAGCCTTATCTTCTATTTTATTGTTTTTATTTTATTTTAGGCATGTGAAGAGATTCTTGCATCTAGAGCAAGAAGAGGTAGGTTCACAAACCAGATTGTTACTGTATTCAGATACTCAGTGATTTAGTAAGTTTAAAAGTAATATTGTATTGGAAGGTTTCCTAACCTTTTCGCAAGTCTGTTCTTTAATTGTTAAAATATTTATGCTGCAGGTGAACAACCTTGCCCTGTTGCACCAGCATACATCTTTACTAACATTAACAACCGAAAACGAATCACCAGGACACCTGCTGAACCATCAACTGGCGCGGAACAGACTCATGATAATGATGAAAGGGAGCCTGGGGCTGCTGTGGTTAACTTTGTTGATGACAACAAAACAGCAGTGAGTCAACACGCAAGGAACAGCCCGAAAAACAAGAGCAAAAGTAAAACCAAGCGATTTGGCTACCGTCGTCGACACAAAAAGGGAAATTGGAAGAGGAAATTGGAGGGAGATCTAAATAGAAGTAAAGGAGACAATTCTGGAAACCTGAATGAAATGGATGATGATACCGAAGAGATGAGTGATAAAGAAGATAGTAAACACGAGGAAGTGGATGATGACTTTAGTAACAAAATGGAAGACGAGAGCGTAGACAAGATGAACAATGTTACTGACGAGAAAGAGGAACTGAATTTGACTTTGCAACTATCAGTAGATCAAAAAGCTGTAGGTTCTGCAGAAGAGAAAAAACTTGTATTTCCAGAATCCTCTAATAATTGCATTAATAAGAATATTTTGACAAACGGTATAAATAGCCACGATTTAACTGAATATATGGAACAAGGAGATCCTATTATTGAAAAAGAGGAACATGTGAGTGTTTCTGAGAGTGAAGTCTGCAACTATGACAGTGGCGATATTGCAGTGTTGTCTGACATTGAAACACCAAGCAAAGTGAATTCCACCCGCAAGGATGAAGAGAGAGAATGTAATAAAATGTATCAAAATGCGCATCACGAGAAAACAATTCATCCCAATGGTATTTGTCTACCACAGGCCATTTCACGCATGCATAAAGTGCAGGGTACGGGTAAGATAACAATGACTATTACTAATGTTCATATCAAGTGCTTCTGCTACTACATTTGTGAGTCATCCGTAGTGCAGCAGTGAATGATTTAATGAAAAGAAAAGGAAAACTGGCATTGGCAAAAATCTGCATAGAATACGGGGAATCACATAAACATAAAAAAGTGGGAATAACATTTTTGTTCAACTAAACTTGGGTATCCAGTGACCTAAATTTTGCTGAAAAAACACAAGCAATGTTTTCTTTTCATCAGCATCAGTTGATCGTTGAATGAGAATTGCACACGCACTTATGTAATGGTTAGAGTTGTATTTTCTGGTCTTAAATTTTCTTATTTTTCATATTAATTGATTAAAAAGTTCGCTCATAAGAATCCTCTTTGAGAGGGAGATGAGTTAAAATGGAAGAAGAAGACACGATTTATTTGTCAACCATTACTACTCTTAGTTGACAAATAAATGGGGGCGAGGGTAGGAAATTCTGAAAATCCGTGTATGTGTCTATTTAATGTGTGAAGCTGACCATGTATTTCAATCAATCTTAGATGCAATCGGCGACCTGACAGTTTTAACCGCATGGTTATTTCAGGTTGCCAGTACCCTTCTAATCTTCTACGTTTACTAAAAATATTATGATAAAACATAGATAAGCAAAAAAAAAGGCAATAGAGGTTTTGCACCAGTCACGTGAATCAGGAAAATTTATTAAAAATTTGATATTTTGACACTGTTACAGTATTTCTTTGAAGGGACTCCTGTCAATATGTGGTTTTTAATGACTGCTTGCTGAAAATAATTTTTGTTTGGATTTGATGACATATGCAAAAACAATCCTACTAATTTGCATATTTGGGATTTTGGTTCATAATTTGTAAGCTATTTGCGAATTTCATGGTTTTATTAAAAAAATATCTTATATGAAAAGGTTTATTAGAAAAGAAGCCTCGAAATGACTTGTTGGCTTTGCACACTCGTTAAAATCTTGGTAGCTTTTAAAGGCGGCCATCTTGGATGGCAGCCTCCTGCCCACTGTCATGGCCGCCTCATATTTCATCCTAAATTATCTTCCAAAAGGTAAAACTTTTAAGCCCTTTAAACACAAACTCTCAAAATGCACATTAAGTCAAGCAACTTTCTTGATTCAGAGCATCAGATTTTAAGTTTCCCAGAAAATTATGGCAGCAAAATCAAATTATGCAAATGAGATCCAAACTTTTTTTGCATATCTCATCAAATCCAAGTAAAACCTCTTTTCAGCACACAGTTGCTAAATAACAGGTATTGACAGAAGTCCCTTCAAAGAAATACGGTAAAAGTGTCAAAGTATCAAATATTTCAAAAAATGTTCCTTAGTCACGTGATAGTGTGTTATATAGCAACAAAGCCATTTAAATTTTTCAGGTTCTTATCCATTTCTGTGTTGTTCACAGCTTTGCTACCCTCAATGTGTTACCCATCGTGTAACTTGATGTTTCTTGAATCTTTAATCATATAAAAAAAACTATTTGTATAATATTTATGTACTCAACTGACGTAATAAGACTATGATGTCATGGCTTGTTAACATAGGAAAAAATAGCTAAATATTTAGAGTAATTTACAAACAACCTCATTGTGTGCTGCCATGAACAAGTTTGATTTCAAGATGATTCATAATGTCAAACTTGTGTTAGAGTAAGTTCCAACCATTTATGTGTGAGTCAATTTCACACCTGAACTTCCCCATCCCCTGGTCAAACCCCAGGTATTTGAGATAAGTTGAGTTCCAGCAGGCCGGGCATTTGATGCCCAACAGAGTCCCAGAGTCCAGAGTATAATATGGTGAAAATTTTTAGCATCACAGTACAAAAACCATCCACAGTGGAAACATTACATGCAACAGGGGGGGCCGGGAAGGACCATTATTGTAGGCAGTGAGGGTTTGGCATTTCACCACATTTTTGGAAAAAATCAAATGCCCTGGGGTTTCCTGTGGGGAACATCTTTGAGTTTGGAATTGAATAATACATTATTACCAGAATTATACATGACTGCATGAGTTGAAGTTAACAATGTGAGTGTTAGAATGTGATTGTTGTAGTATATAATACCGAGCCATTCGTAGAAAACTCCATCAAACTTGTGGATATTCATATATACGATGCACATGCCAAGCTGGTCCTCAAAGTATCCTCTTTGCGGGGAGGCCGATAAGGGAGTTTACTACAACACAAAAATAATATTATATACTGAGATGTTTGCAGGTGATTTCCTGCTGCTCAGAATGTTTTTGGGAGCCAGCCACACAATTTACTGTGAGAAAATTCTGCCGATTACTTCTCCACCTAGTTCTTCGTCTGGTGACGACAGCACTGGTACAACCAGTTCATTGCCCATGCCCATCATTATCTTAAATCTGAAATACAATAACGATATGAAGAATTATGATTTAAGTTTATGAACTTGGGCTTTTACCTGGGAGGCTAGCAACCCCTCCCACCACCCACTCCTCTTTGAGCTTTAGCATAAATTGCCTCTTCCTCCTCACTAGATCATTGTTTGGAGTCGCACACCTACCATCATTGTTGACATAATTGGAGAATGTTCCTTCCACAAACTCTTTAACTGCGACTGGTTAGTTGTTAAACTCTGTATAATATACCTTGTTCTACTTCAAGACCTTCCTAAAAATGCTGAAATCTTTGCTGCAAACCGCTGTTTCTGCCACTGCTTTCTGCTGATCTCTGCAAGGGGTACTGTTATTTTTTATACTATCGGGCGCTGAGGATCTCACAGTCTGTTGTAATGTCCATACCTGAGGCTGATTTTCATAATCTCAGAGTGTTTAGAGTATTTTTGAATATATAAACTTAGCTGGATATTCAACAGTGACAATCACCTGGCTAAAGGAACCATCTTTTTCTTTTTTGAGGAAGACACTGCTCTCGTGAATTGTTCCTTTTCGATATTTATTTGCCAGTGAGAGAAAGAGACCCTTCATTTTTCCCATATCTGTGACATTTAATAATGGAGTAGATCAAGTT
>JAOCNB020354703.1:12500-15639 GCA_026546465.2 Palythoa caribaeorum
AGTAATGTGTTAGTCAATTCCAGCCGCGAGCATCCCCCCCCGGGCAACCCCCCGGGCAAACTCCGGGAATCCGAAAAAAATTGTCAAATGCCCGGCCCTGCGGGCAATTTTTGTTGGCAAATGCCACGCCCCCTGTTCCTTCTATGATGGTCAAATGCCCGGACCCCGGTCCATCAGACCAATATTCAAAAATAGTAGTTCCATTTTTTAATAAATGTAACTGTTCCGCCTCAGTGAAACTGAATAAAACAACCGTAACTCAGAGGAACTATCCATCCAGCCTATCACTTGTATTATTATATTAATTACAATTTCTGCACGGAGTGGAAATGATTTGAGACTTTGCCCCTAGACTGTGCAGGCAGGGACGGCGGTTTAGACACAATTTTAAATGACCACAGGATGTTGCGAGGCAAGCCTTTTGCTGTTTAACCGGTAACCGTCACTGGTTTTTTCATATACCCTGTACTCTAACTGGTTTTTAAAACTGTATACGTAGTTGTTATGAATGTAAAAAATGTAAAATACTGAGTACAAATAAATTCAAGATGTCCATGTTTGCAAATGCCCGGGGGGCCGGGACATTATCAACTGACAAATACCCGGCCCTGCGGAACTCATCTTATATCAAATGCCCGGGGTTTGCCCGGGGGGGGGATGCTCGCGGCTGGAGTTGACTCGCACATAATAAATTTGTAAATAAAATCCTTATCAATAAACCTTATCAGACAGTGCAAAAACCAATTTGACCAAAATCATCTCAAGCCAATTTACAGACACGAACAAGCAAGCAGAAGAATACGGCTCTTGGGTGTCAATTTTTCAAAACTGTCGATTTTGGAGCAATCTACATTTGATATTATATAATTTTGTTTTGAAAATTCCGAGCTACAATTTTATTCTATTTCAAGTAGAGAATAAATTTGATATCACGCTTTCCTTCGTATGTACTGACACCGGGCGTAAACAGTTTTGCAGTGTCTGTTTCCAGATTTATACTTCAGATTAATATACCACTGACTCGGCAAGTTGACTCAGCTGTAAGCAAGCTGAAGTTCGGCCTTTTTACCCGCAGCATCAACTCTATCAGCCGAACGCCCCCACTTTGCTCCATTTTCGTTTAAAGTTGGGTGGTTATAAATATAATTGCTGAATTCACCCGAGGTGATGACACCCTCCTCTCTAATTGTATCGTTATAGGTTTTGCACTTGTCACACATTCCCTGCTCATTTTTTTGCCGTTTAAGCGGGCACCCATTCTTCACGCCTTCCAGTGCATACAGAACAAGATCAGTTAAATAGCTGTGGCCACATGTTTCAGACTTTGTTTCGCCGGCATCCGAATAGAGAAGCATGACACTCTTGGAACCACAAATAGTTTTCTTCTTTGGGCCGACATTTTCTTTGCCATCATCTTGTTCTAAAGCCGGCTGAGCCAGAAACCAAGATTTTATCCACGACCAGGGCCATGTCACTAAATCTGACAAATGTAGACAAAAGACAAATAAATTTCCACCATCCTTGAAGTAAATAACGAGTAATTAGATACGTTGAGCACCAGTTTTTTCGCGGGATCTTGCAAACCGTGAACTTAGGGGAGTCACGTGACCCTATCCTTGCGGTCAGTTTTGCAATCTGCAGTTCGCGCTTCAACCTCAAGATCGCCTTCTTGCGGTAAGTAATTACGGCAGCGTTTCAATAGAGAAAAAAAACTTTTAGAACTCACGTTTGTGCCTATTAGTAATGTTTCTTAATGTGTTAGCTCTTTGTTTAATGTAATTTCGAAGATTAAATAGACGTTTTTTGAGAAACCGTTTAAATTGAGATGCGTGGTTAGAATGAAAAATCCAACATGGCTTCGCCCATGTGCATTTCGTAGAATCCAGCAACGCCTTGCTAAAGTTGAAACTTAATCAAACCTCAGCTGTCGTTTGGCTTACCGCAAGCTACAGCTCGCGGTTTGCGGTGTACCGGAAAAAACCTGGTGCTAAAGGTATCCTATTTATCAACTTAATTCTGTGCTGTGTCCATGAACAAGATATTTCAGTAATTCAACTTGTTTGAATCGACAGTGGCGGTGGAATATGAAAATTATTGGAGGAGGAGGAGGAGGAGGGGAAGGGGGAACTAATCAGAAAAGCGATCTCTCTAATCATTGACGAGAAAAAATGTATTTGAGCTTGCCACAAAGAAATATAAGTAAATTAAAGGAAAACTTAGAACAACTATTTTATATTTTGAGGGACAGAAGGCTTTGCACATAAATTGAACTCGAGTCCGCCCTAGTCCATAGTCAGGCGTGATAACACTACACCACCGGCACTCACCAAGCTTGTACCATCAAGTTACATGGTATAGAGAGTTATCCACAGCTGATCCCGGTGGCCCGATTTTTTCCTTCATTAAAGTATGTTTTCTGCCTCGTAATATCCGTTAAGATTCCCTAATAGAACAATTATTTTATATTTTGAGGCATAGAAGGCTTTACACAAAGAGACCAGAGACAAGACTAAAGATCAGGAGACATGGGTTCGAGTCCCAGTCGGGGCATTTCACTGATTTTTTTTTTCCGAAGAGTATTCGAAGGTGATATTCACAGCGTCCTGTTCCTATTTGTTCAGTTTAAAGGAAAACTTTAATGCCAGTCATTGAAAATCGAACCAGGACCCTCTATTAAAATTATTGGGGGTGGCTAGTGCCCCCTTCCCATTCCGGCTTCCCTGGTTCTGCCGTCCCTAGTCGACTCAGCGATATAAATTAACCCTTTCAACCCCAGGCAATTTATCAACATCTAAATTCTCCTTACATAACTCAAACAAAATAATACAACTGGTAATAAGAAATAAGGAAGTGACCAAGTGGAATAAGCTGTAGAAGTTGAAAAGCCAAATTCTCCCAAACTGCTCATAAAGAAAGTATGGAGCTAAGTTGGGAGAATTATCAGTTTTAACATCATTGTCAATTTGCCGTGTTTGGGGCTGAAAGGGTTGCTGATTTGTGATGAAATGGTATTCATTGGGACTCGCTTAACACTACCAAAACAGTGGAACGAAGCGACGGCGTTAAAGGGGCATAGTCACGGTTCTGCGCATGATCGAAACTCCAGCCGAAATCTGACAGCAGCTATTGTTTTTTGTCC
>JAOCNB020355451.1:0-16296 GCA_026546465.2 Palythoa caribaeorum
TTATTGAATTTTTCAAAAATTTACCATCCATGGACCCCCCTTTAATTTTGACTCCCCTGCTAATTGGTATCTAAAAGTAAAAGTTTTAGAAAAATCATAAGCGATGTGTCGGCTTTACTTACATTTGTTTTTAAAGGTTTTCTGCGGTCCTGCGTTGTTGAGTCCCGACACCTTGTTAGCTGTTTGACGAGTTCCTGCTTCTGTTACGTTAGTTGTTTTCAATTTGCTTTCTTCTTCATTTTTTCTGTTTTTGTTTTTCAACGATGTTCCAGTGTTCTCTTTTAATATATCTTTAGATTTACCCTGTTTAAACCGTTCCTTGTTACGATTTATATTTGAGTTTTGTATTGTCTTTGCGGTGTTATTTCTCTGCAGCAAAGACTTGTGGTAAAGTTCTTTCATCTCAGCAAAGATGGTTTTTACCTCGTGTAATATTGCTTTTTCTTCGGTGTTATTGATTGGGGCGCTAGATCCATTGAAAGATTTTTTATGTGTTGATGTATGGTTGGAAGTAATATTTGCTTTCGCTGTCTTGTTTTTTGTGGAATTATTAGATACCTTGTTTAGCTGTCTTAGATGTTCGCTGTTTGTTTTACGAAGGTCTTGGATTTGCCTGTAAATTTCTTTAACTAACTTGTACAATGATTTGTTGTCATGTTTTGCTGATTGTTTACTCTTTGTTTTTGTTCTTTTCTGGACATTTGGTCTCGTGTGTTGACGATGCCTTGCAAAGTGAGCGATAGGAACTGGAGCAGTCGGAATTCTGTATGAGATAATATCATTTTTTGACTTATATACCACTTTTCTGATTTTTTCCTTTTTACTGATATTTTCTTTTCGTTTTAATTCAGCTGTGTTTTTTCTAACTTCATAGAGATCTTTTAGTTGGTTAAACAGCATACCAATCCTTTTAAGCAAATATTGACCTCTATTCCAGGAAGGTTGGTTTAATTCCTCATGTTGCAGCATAGGTTTTGACTTTTCATTGCTGCCGTATGGCCTTAAGTCATAATGCACTTTCTGCCTGCGAGCATTGCTTACATCTCCACTCTTCTCTACATGTAAAGGTGTTTCAAAGTCCTTAGCATGGTAATTCTGTGCACTTGTTTTTACCTTTTCGACATTATCATCAAAAACTTCTTCAATAATCTCAGAGTTCTTTTCTTTGTTGCTGGAAGTGACACGTATTTCTTGTCTTGTTTGAGGATCGTCATCGGATTTCCAGCTTGAAATCTTTGATGTCTTACGATGGGTACGAACAACTTCATCCTCATTCAAACCAACCTCGTGTGAGCCAGTATCAAGCCAGTGATTTCTAGAAGCTTTTGAAAAACGCTTTGCTTGACGGTACACTGAAGAGGCAGTTGCAGGTGTAGTTAATGTAGAATAACCTTTTTCATCAACAATCTCTTCAACGTCTGGATGTTTTTCATTTTTAAGTTGTTTCTCTTTAGTTTCTTGCACCTCTTGCCTTTCACTTGTTGGAACGACAACGTTCGAACCTTCTTTTTTGTTATCCTTTGAATCATATTCCTCAATTTTCTCTGTTTCCTCCTCTTTTCTTCCCAATGTTTTAATTTCCATAGCTTTTCTTCTTGAAGGTGTTAAAATTTCACGATGAAGGGGGTAATATGTTATTGGCCGAGTCGTTGGTGTACCAACATTCACTATATCATGGTGTTCTCCTTTTTCTATATCTATTTTTGCTATTCTCAGTGGTTTCAAACCTATTTTTCTGCTGTTAAAGTATTTTCGCTTGGGGAGTTCCTTCACACTTTGGGCAGTTGGAGTAAAAGGCTTTTCTGTAATGTTGTCATCAATAATTTCTGTAAATGGTGCCGGTGTTTTTGGTAGTCTATTTTGTTTATAATGATTGTGATGTCTAGAATTAGGATGATGATGGAAATGATCAAGGTTGCCATGTTGCATAGTAGATAACATTGTCTGATCTTGTTCGGGTGAGTCAATACTATCGTCTATCATTTCTTCGACAGGTTTTTCTGAAATTTTGTCGTCAATAACGTCTGTAAATGATTCCGGTGTCTTTGCTGATTTAATTTGTTTGTAATAATTGTGATGTCTAGAACTACGTTGATGGTGGAAATGTTCAAGGTTGTAATGCCGCGTTGTGGATGAAATTGTTTGGTCTTGCTTGGGTGAATCGACATTATCGTCTATCACTTCCTCAACAGGCTTTTCTGAAATGTTGTCGTCAATAACTTCTGTAAATGATGCCGGTGTCTTTGCTAGTTTAATTTGTTTGTAATAATTGTGATGTCCAGAACCACGTTGACGATGGAAATGATCAAGGTTTTGGTGGCGCATTGTGGATGGCAATGTTGGATCTTGCTGGGGTGAGTCAACATTGTCGTCTATCATTTCCTCTACAGTCTCGTCTAAGCTTTTTTCATTTCCAATGTTATGTATTTTCGGTTTGAAAGCTTGTTTCTGAGTAGTTGAAACAGAATATGAAGAAGGCCCAGCTGTAGAAAGATGGTTGCTTTTCCCCTTCTTTGTACGCTTCCAAGGCTTGTTCCTCGCCTTGCCTTTTTTCTCTGTCCATTTACCTCCTGGCTTAGACGTTTCTGACACATAAAAAGATTGTTTCATGGTCACATGATCAGAAAAGGAACGTGATGATGGCCGGCTGGGAATATCATTGTCATCAATCGTTTCGTAGACATCGGGGACGATCTTGCCCTTTCTTTTTAAAATGGTTTTGATCATTTCTGTTGATTCCTTATCACTTGTTGTCTTTTTAATCGGTCTGTAGTTAACAACAGAAGTGGTGGGGGCAACGTTATTATTTTTGGAGTCTTTAGCAAATGCGTGATTGACAATTTTTGGATTTTCGCTATCATTGCTGGAATGCCTGGAACTAATTACTTTGCTGTTAGTTTTTACATGCAAACCAAACGAAACTCTGTTGTTTTCCTTTGTTGCAGGGTACCCTTTCCTTAATTTTGTTGTTTCCGATGTAGCAAGAGGACGACTTGTAGAATGCCTTCCGCTGCTTTCAGAACTATCTTGCACTGGATGTCTACTCTGTTCTAGTTTTAAAACGCCTCCTTCAGTTTTGACCACTTTGTTTTGGTTAAAGTTTCCTTTGTTTAACGTTGACAGGTTTTTCATTTTCCGCAACTGCGATTTATCTGCTTTACTTGTCTTCATATTATTGTTGTTAGTAAGTTTTTTACCACCATGTAGCAACGTCTTCACTTCTTTCTCCAATTTACGATTATTGGCCATTAAAAATGCAATGCGTTTAAGTATAACTTCCATTTTCCGCTCGTCGTGGTTCTTATCCAAACGAGGATGATTAGGATGGGCTGACTTATATTTTGTTTTATCAAGTTGACGTAGAATATTTCTTAGACCTCCACTCATTTTTCTGCGAGAATAAAGATGACTATTGCTTCGGAGTTGTTTCAACAAAACAACTAAATTTTGTTTTATGAATTTGCTTGTTTGGGCGTGGCGGGTTTTAGTTTCTATTTTTTCACGCTCACGTTGTTGAAGTTGGGAACTAGATTCGTTTATGTGAATAATGTTCACTGGCGTTGGGCCTGATGGAACTGTTGGTTTAAAGTTGGAAACGTTTATTTTGTCTTTCAATCCAGATCCAGTCTTGTTTCTGAATACAAAAGCTACCATTGGCTTAAATTTGCTTGGTCTTGCTTGGACAATCTCACATGCGTAACTGCTGTTGCATTCAACTGTGAAACAATAGCTCTGATACATGAAGATCAAGTCACACTGTTTTTCATTGCAGCAAACGCTGAGACAGTCTTTAGCTTTCGTAACATTGCTGTGAGGAGTAAACTTGCCAGCATAAAAACCTTTACGTAGTGTAACTTCTCGATAAAGGTTTGAGTGGCTGCAACTTTTAGCAGGGTAACTTGAGCTGTCACCTGCATTGTGCGACGGAAAACTTAAGTTATTGAGAACGTTTTGAATGCTAACGGAATGCGTTACTTTGAGTTGGGGCCTTTTGGTTCTATTTTCTGTCAAATTATAAACATTTTTCTGCAATGAGTTTGAAGTCTGGACTGAGGTCTTTAACAGTTGTTCATTTTCATTGTCTTTATTAATCACTGGTTTTGTTAACCGCATAATATGCACTATTGTAGGATTAAAACCATCAAGATGTGAAGGCACCGAGTGACAAAGATAGCTGTCGAAACATGTGACTAAGTAGCAATGTGTTGACAGATAGAATACCAGGCTGCAGTTTCTGCTATTGCAGCAATGTCTGAAGCATTCTTCCACAGTGGCAGTAGATCCTTTACTGACAAATGTGCCGGCGTTTATACCTCCTAACAGTGTGGTATTGTTTAGTAGCTTACCAGGAAGGCAGATAGATTGAGAATTATGTGATTCTCTAGGCTGCATGAAATCTTTTGCCTTCGAAATTGAATTCACTGATTTTAGCGTTGGCTTTGAAGTTTTAGACTGCATTGATTTTATTGTTGGCATGGCAAGATGTTTTCCTGGCCTTGAAATATGCACTAACACAGGTCTAAAACTAGATGCAAGAGCTTTAACACTTTTGCACATCTGCTCTTTCAAGCAAGTAACGAGGTAGCAATGATCGAGTATCATGAAAGCAATGTTGCAGATTTTCCTTCCACAACACTTCTCTGCGCATGCGTGTATATCTTCGACTTTTCCTATTTCGTTGAACAAACCTGCTTTGATCCCTCCTGCTAAAGTGTAGTTGTATTGAATTGGTCCGAGATTACAGGATGTCTTGCGGTTAGTATACTGAGTATTGTTTTCTATAGTATGATTCATTTCTGAGGCAACAAGGTTATCTTTTAAGTAGCTGATCTCGTCACCTTTTTTCGTTAACTCGTCAGACCTGATCAAATCATTTGTTTCTTTTTGATTAATTTGTACATCTTGTTCGTTATAAGCTTGCGATTTTGTTGCAAAACCAAGAGTAGTTGTGCTGGATGTAGGTGGCGGAATATCCGATCTTAGATGCTTAACTCTGTTCTTTGCACCAGGTTTCTTTGTTGTACCAAATAATAAATCCACTTCTTTACTGGGCTGCATTGTGTTATTATGGTGCCATGTAGTTGATATAGTATTATTTTTAAAAGTACCACTAATTGGATCATATAAAGTCTTGTTAATATTGCTGCGTCCTTTAAAGTTTTTATCAGCATTAGTGAATGCTTCGTAAGTCGTTTCGTTACTTCCTTTTTTTGTTTTACCCGGGAACAGTTTTGCATTATTTTGCATCGAGTAAAATGAACCATTACTTGTAAACTTATCTGGTTGTGCAAAAGGATTTGTCCTTTCCCGATCTTGGTTCACGTTTTCTGTCTCTTTCATAAATTTGTGGCTACTGTTAAACTGGTGTAGTATTTTTGACTTTTTATCTTCTTTCAACTGTTGCAAAGGCCCGAACGCTCTTGATGTTATTGTCGGAGTCATGATGTTAAAAACAGTTTTAAGAAATTCTTTACTCGAAAAGCCCATTTTTTTCTTAAGCGTGTGTTTTAATTCAGGTTTTGTTCCATTAGATAAGCTGTTCTCGTCTTTTGATATTGTAGAAACAATATCTTGTCCTTGGGGCTTTCTATTCCTTGTGTTGCTATTGTCTTTTATCGTAGTTTTAGTCATTTTTTGTGTCGTTGTTGCATTTGTACTATTTGTATTGTTCCTTTCTATTGTTCCTAATTTCAAATTGTTTGCGTTGAGCTTTTGCAAGCTTACATTGTCTTTAAAAGCGACTGAAGTTGCATTTGATGCGGGGAGAGCTGAAGGCGACTTGATAGTTGCTACGGTATTCACTGCTTTGTGAGTGCTGTGGAGTTGGAGTTGCATTGGATGACTTCCATTTTCGTACTTTTGTTCTTCTATGAACGATACTAGATCGTCATTCCTCTTCACGTAGGATAAACGCGGCCGAAAAGAGCTGCGGTGTACTGGAACCGAGTCACATCCTTCCTTGCTTAAGCACGTGACAAGATAGCATCTATCTTTGAGCATAAACGCTACGTCACAATCCCTGTCTTCACAACACTTGCGAATACACTCGCCCATTTTGCCAACCCTCCCCTGGTCTCGGAAAGAGCCCGACCTAATACCGTTTCGTAGCGTAACATTGTGAGAGATCGGGCTATGGAGACAAGAGGAAGGGATGGGGGAAATGGGACGAGTGGAGGCTGGCGCGGAAGTCGGTTTTAGCCCAATGACAGACTTCCCTAACCTGGTTTGAGCGGCCATGTTGATGCCATGCTCTTTACGAGAGTAGCTTTTTCTCTCTGTTGATGTCAATGTGTTGCGCGCAATGATAGAGGTTTTGCGTGGTCTTACGTTCAAGTAAGCAGCAAATACTTTCTTTGTAGTTTTGTCTGGAGTTTTTACCTCGCTTTTTCTAGCAACTAAAAATCCGCTCTTCTGATGTTGATGGTTGTGATTAATCCCTTTATGGTCTTTTTTATCAGCTGATTTTTGTTTTCCACGCGTAATTTTGCTATATGTATTGTGTTGGGTGCTACCTTTTATCGCTTGCTTCACCTTGTGTAAAGTTGGTGTACGTTCAGTTAAATTGTTCATTAATTTTGCTTGTTTGTCAAAGCTTTTTACATGTCGGTACTTGTGATACTTGTGTTTTCGAGGTTTTACTTTCTTCCGAGGATGCTGTAACCTAGACTTTTTGGACTTGAATTTTGTTCTTGCTGTCATCTGAATTTGTCCATGCTTTTTAGTTTTATGGGGATGTGACAAGCTTGACTCATTGCTAGCCTTCTGCAGATGACCATGGGCAGTTAAATCAGTCTTGCTGATTCGCCCCCTTCTCTTTTTCAGTTCTGTGCCCTTGCCCTTTTTTTGTCGATAAGTTTTATCTGGCTGAATGAAGTTCTTTACCACTGAGAGGATGTCCCCGTTACCATGAGGTGACAAAGGTTCTTTTAAGATGTCGAGAAGCTGTTTTTCTGGCTTGTTATTGTAGCTGTGACTATTTTTACTAATTGGAAGTTTTTCCACAATCATTTTCTTTGCTTTTGTTTTTCTTTGGTACAAAGATGCTTTGATTGTTGATACTGGTGGTTTCAAACTTGTGCTGGTAGAACCCACAGACGGCCCAAGCAAGACGGTAGACTTGGTTTTATTTGTCAAGTGAGATACTGCTGTGGACGAGAGACCTGAACTTATTTTAGCTTTAACTTGGTCATTTTGCGTAGACACTGGTAGGTATGACGGTAAAACAGTAACTTTTTTTCTTACTGCACCGGAAAATAATCGAGTCTTGGAATGATAAACGTTTAGCTCGTTCTTTGCAGCATTATCGTCTCTTTTCTGCCTTGAAATGAAGGCAAAACTTGGTTTGATAGTAAATCTTGCAGCTGGTACAGGTCTACAAGAAAGTTTGTCATGGCAAGCGATCAGAAAGCATCTACTGATGAGCATTAAAGCAACGGTGCAGAATTTCCAGCTGCAACAGTGTTGAACACATGTTGACATATCTTTGACCTGCCCTTGGTCTTTAAACACACCTGCATTTATGCCTCCACGCACCGTTACATTGTAGTAAACAATCGCCGTTTCACAGGATTCATCCACAGTTGAGCCCTTAGATGTGTTAAAAGTCTCTCCTTCATTTTGTGTTTTGTTTCTCTCAAGGTGTGAAAAGATGTTAGCTAATCCAGATTTCATGTTTATAGATGGTGTCATGACTGTAATCGGTAAATTACGGGTGATCTTTGACAGTTCGACAAAAGTTGTTGACATATTTAACGGTTGAATTAATCGCAATGTTTGTCCTTTGTTTGCTTCGTTTTGCTGTGTTATTAAGCTTGATTTTACAAACTTAACGGGTGACCAGACAGGTGGATTGATAACGGTATTATTATGCGTTGTTTGAGAATAGTCTGAATATGGCCGGAGTGTTGAAGCTGGGGGCTGGGGACTATATCCCACCATAGTAGTTGGTACAACATCTCTTAATTTGGTATTCCTTGTTTCCTCCTGTTCTATCGATGCAGTCTGTGTTACTTTCAAATTAACCTTGGCAGAAGAAGTCAAATTTCCGATTTCTAACGGTTGAATTGATGGCTGAAGAATATTTAGAAAGCTTTTCCATCCTTGATCTTTAATTTTTTTTCTAACATGAATTACAATTGGGTGAAACTTTTGCTCTCTGACCGGAACAGATTCACAGAGTTTTTGGTTAAAGCAAGATACTAAATAACAGTTTCTTTGAATCAAAAATGCCACGTTACAGCTACTCTGGTTACAGCAAGCAGTAACGCAATCGCTGACATTTCTCACTTTTCCAAATTCTTCAAAAACTCCCGCATTAAGGCCACCACGAAGAGTCACGCCTTTCTCTTGATTCTGTTCTTGACACGTGACGTAAGGCGTGACTGCAGTTATCGTTGATAGTGGTAAAGCTGATATATTTGATTTCATTACCTTTCGTGATGTTGAAGACACTGGAGCATTAACTAATTTGTTACCTGCTGTGACCTCTGATATATAACTTGCCTGTGTATCACTTGTATTGCCTCTTACCACGTATGCCACAGATGTTTTGACTCCACCCATACGAACTGGTATTGGGCTACAGAGTTTCTTGCTGTAACAAACAACTGTGTAACAGTTATTACGGATGATTAAAGCCAAACTACAATTGTTTTCTTTACAACAGAATTCCACGCATCTTTCTAGATATAATACTGGTCCTTGGTCATTGAAAACACCAGCTGCAATGCCACCTTGTAATGTAGTGTTGTTTCGCACACTGATTGATGTACACAATTTCTGTTGGCTTATGAATTTTTCAGTACCAAAATTTGTTTTTTCCATAGATATTCTATTGTTTTTTGAAGAATCTATAGGTAATGAAGAGCGAGAGGCCTTTAATTGTGGTCTTTCACTAGTATGAGAACTTTTTGTGAAACTTGAAATCGCAGTTAGTGAGACAGTTGTTGCAATGGTTTTGTTGCTCTGTATTGATTTTGGTGTATCACTCTGTGTTGTCTGTGTTGTCCGTATTGTATCATTTTGCATTGTCCTTGGTGTATCACTGTATATTCTTCTTGACGTATTACTCTGTATTGTCCTTGGCGTATCATTCTGTATTGTCCGTGTTTTATCATTCTGAGTTGTCCTCGGTGTATCACTGGGTATTCTCCTTGACGTATAACTCTGCATTGTACTTGGTGTGTCACTTTGTATTGTGCTGAAACTTTCACGCGGTCTTATACTAAGTACTGCAGTTGGTTTTACGCTTAATTGTTTTTTAATAGATTTGTAGCTCTGTATTGCACTAGATTTTGCACTGATTAGGTCTTTGTTTGGTTTACCATCTAGCTTCACACTTTGATTATTGTGTTGTCTTGTACTAGATATTGCATTTGGAAATACAGTTTGGTTCGCATTCAGTTTTTCTTTTAATTTATCAAAACGTCTTGTGCTTGCTAACGAACTTGCTAGCGGCTGTTCTGCAAGAGATTTATTTTCCTGTACCATACTAGGTTCGACAAATTGTTTTGTATCTGAATTTTTGTCTGGTACTGAGCTAACATCCAGTCTTCTAATAGTCGATTTAATAATGAGCTTTGTACCGTGGTTTGCTTTCTCTTTTACGTTTGTTTTACTTTGTTTCACTGTTGCTTTTTTAACTGTTGCAATTGTTCTATCACTTTTCCTTGTGTTTAATGGTAAAAACTCTTGAATGCGAACAAAAGCCAGTTTAGGACGAAATCGCAAACTTTTAGCAGCAACAGGACGGCATTGTTTTTTATTGTAGCACTGAACCAAAAAACATTGATCAAGCAACATAAAGGCGAGGTGGCAAGTTTTTGTTAAACAACAAAGCCTAACACATTCACTCATGGTTTTAGCTCCCTCTGTTTTGCTGAAAATTCCCGCCGCAATGCCGCCTGTGAGCGTATGATTGGCGTAAACCATTGAATGATTGCACGAAGGCTCTTGTCCGCTATTGGATATCTTTGTGCGGTCTTGCAGTGGCTCCAGGGCCTCAGCTAAAACATTCTTTTTGTCAATCTCTTCCAAACTGCTAATGGAACTTTGTCTGACCAAGTTATTTTGCTCATGTTTGCGAACGCTTTCTAAGTCCAGTTGCTCTATTGCACGTGACGACATTAAAAGTTTTGGTTGATAAGTTGTCAATGTGTGTTGTGGGCTTACTAAAAGTACACTATTCGACATGACCAGGGAATCTTTACTTGTTTTTAAATTAAATACTTGTACTTGATTCAGTTTAGAAAAATTTCTTATAATTGTAGCTTTCGGTGTTGGCAGAATATTTAAACTAAATTTTGTCGTGTGCGCCAATACTATTGGACTTGGATAAACAGTTAATTTGCCAGTGTTAGTTGTAGTGGTAGAAATAGAGTCCTTGCCTTGTAAAGTCGTCCTCACCTTGAAAACATCACTTCTCGTTGTTTTGCTGCCTTTCAAATCGCTAATTAATGTCTGAGGCATAGTTGAAATATTTGAAGTGTTCATACTTGCTGACTGAAAGAGCTTTGGGGAGAAAAGCCCGCCAATTTTTTTCATAAATGCGCTCAAATATTTGTATATTGCAAACGGTTCTTTTCTCTTTAAAGTATCACGAACATTCAAATCCAATAATCTTTGTTGAGATGAAACCGACACGACATTTCCATCAGTGTTTGACAATTTGATGCTGTTACCATGTTCTGTTTTTCGAATACTGTACTTAATATGTTCTTTAGAAATTTCAGGTGTCCTCAAACTTGTGAACAGCTGTTGCTGTTTTGATGAATTTAGCACAAATGATTGGTTTATGTACCACGCTTGTGCAGAATGTTTAGAAGTGAAATTTCCTTGTGTAACTTTTGTGTCCTGATGATGAGGTGTCAAATCTCTAACCACTGTATTTGGACTCACTGACGACGCCACAAAGGCACTGGAGTATGAAGTTTTCCGCTTATTGGAGACATTAGAACTATCAGCGTTCTTCACAATCATGCTTCCAAGATCTATATCAATCTTACTTGCTTTGCTTGCCCAAGACAACTTGAACGGTACAATTCTTTCTTTTACTCCTGATGCATTTGTGTTTCTGAAATTAGCTTCAAGTAACCACTTTTTAATGTCAAGCAAAGCATTTTTGAACATTTCATATTGGACGTTTTTATTTGATGTATTTGTGACAAGATTAATCACTGTCTTGTTTAGCTTTTGAATTGCGGGTATGTCTCCGAAGCGAACAGAAATTTGCTTTAGAATACTTTTGAAACGAATTTTGTGTTCTGCGGTATTGTTTCTTAAATAGCCTTTCAGTGTAGACATCAGTTTCTGAGCATAATCCAAAGATGATGACGTCTCGTTTTGTTTTAAGAAAAGAAGTTTCACCTTCTGATTAAGCTTCATTACCTCGCTCCTTTCATCTTTCTGTTTTTGTTCAGTGTTTAAGCTTTGCAAACTAGATGTTGAAGAGAAATATCCTTTGGATGCTTGTGCGGAGGGAGCTGGTGATGGAGTCTTTTCTCGTTTATTACCATTACTTGTTGTGTAAAGCAAAGCTTCCTTTGTTCTCAGTTCAGAATAGCTTCGCAACTTAGTTGTGTGAGTGTTAATGGAGCTAGTTGGATAAACGGTTTGCTTCTGATTTTTATTTGACCTTTCAGGATATTCAGAGATGGATATATAAACAGCATTGCTTTTCGTAGGACTAATACGGTTATGCGGCAAATATGCAGGGCTTTGCCATGCAGTGGACTTCGCTTTTGTTCCAATCTTCTGGTCGATGTTTTCGTTGTGAAAAGACACGTTCTTAGACATAGCGTCAATGTAATTTTGCGTATCTATTGGTACTGAGACCACTGTCTTCGAATATTGGATGAAGGAAGCCATGTCATCATTTTCAAAACTAGCTAAACTTGGCTGTAAGCTTGTCAGTGTTCGTAAACTTGAAGTGGGTGAACTCTGGCTAACAACGTCATAGATACTTTTAACTGCTCTTAGAAGTATGGTGTTTCTTTTTATATTAAACATTGATGTTATTCTTGCTCCGCTATAATTCAAATTTGATGGAGAAAGATCTATGATGGAGTGATCCAGACTCTCCGAAGACAATTCCGCAACAGTAGAGGATGTTAATGTTTTTGATACAGCTTGTTTTTTGATAGTACCACTTGAAGCCAAGGTCATATTTCTACTGATGTCAATAGTAACAATAAATTTATCTTGTTTTGTTTGATTATTTTGACCTATTGCAAATTTTCTCACAAGTTCCGGGGACATCATTTCTGGAAAGTAAACCTCTTCGCTTTCGTCCCTGGCTATATATGCAATCGTGGGCTTAAAAAAGGCGGACTTCGCAGCAACGCTTTGACATCGACCCTGGCTGTAACAAGCAACTAAATAGCAATAGGATCGTAGCAAAAAGACAGCGTTGCATTCACGTGATGCGCAGCACAACTTAAGACAGTCTTTGGTGCGGTTAACCTTGCCGGCAAACTGAAACTCTCCAGCGCGCATTCCGAATAGAAATCGTGCGCCAATTAATAGTGGACTTTGACGACAAGTGGTGTTGTCAACTCTAGTGGTGGAAATTTGAGCACCTGAAGTCTGTGTTGTCTGAGAAAACACGGATTTCCATTTTGAGGTCGGAGAAACTGTAACGCTTGCTTGCTTTAGCAATCGACGAATAATGTTAATTTCAACTTCGTTTCTCGCTACATATCCAAGTTGTTGAATGGCTGTTGTGCTCTTACTAGGAACAGCTTCACACTCTCTTTCATCAAAACACGCCACTAGATAACAGCTGTTGTTGCTGATAATTGCGGCATTACATTCTGATTTTTTACAGCAGAGTGTAGAACACTCTTCAATGCTGCTTACATTGTTTGTACTCTCATAATCACCAGCCTGCAGTCCTCCTCTTAATGTTGCGTTTTCTGCTATAAATGTATGTGCGCATGCGTAATCATTCTTCCTGTTGATTTCGTCTCTGAACTGGATATTTGCTTCCCCTACCAACAGAGTAGAATTCCATTTCATTTTAGAAGAGGTGTGAGCTTGGGATGTCGTGAGCATTGTGGTTAAGGTAGGAACATAGAGTTCTAAACTTGGCAGTGTGGTTGATTTCTGTTGTAGAGGACTTGAAAATTTAGACTTAAGAAGCCTTTCTGTCATTGTGACACTTTCAAATTCCTTCTTCTTAATGACTGAAGTGTTAAAGAGCCGTGAAGAAGTTGTAACGAGCCTTTTGCTGTACTCTTCAGGGTACTTGCTTGCTTCTTTATTCTCAGGTAGTGAATATTGTTGTGAAGGTTTGATAACAAATCTACTGGAGAGATATTTCGAAGGTGTAATGTTTGCTGTTATGGGACTTTCATCGACTGCTTTGCTTGTAAATTGATCTTGGGTAGACTTGATTGCGCTTTCAGTAACATCAATCGTGTACTCAGCTTGGGAATTTCTGTACAGTTTTTTGAGGGTGGGAACAGAAAGTTTAAATCTTGTAAAGTTTAAGGTAGGTTGGGTAGTACTTGATTGTTTAGCTGAATTTAAAGTCGCGCTTGCTTCTGTGACACTTAGGAAGTTTTGCATCGTTTTGATAGGTGTTTTATTAATGTGTGGAGGAGTTGCGATGAGGCTTTTGGTGTTCTCTTGTGTATACTTGCTCACTTTTTTATTCTTGTGTATCGAGTATTCGTGTGACGTTTTAATAACGGAACTTATTGAGAGATAATCTGAAGGTACAATGCTTTTTTCCTTTGATCTTTCACCCATTTGAAATTGAACTTGTGTAGACTCGAGTGCACTTGCAGTGGCATCAAACTTTTGTACTCTTGATGTGTCACTATCTAATTTTGTTACCGTAGCAATTTGTGTTTTTATGGAAGAAAAACTTACTATTGGTTCAAATATAGTTTTATTGAGAAACACTGTTGGTAGGAAGAAATCATTCCCTACCAAAGTTCTTGTACTGGTATCACGTATATTTAACAATTCAGTGGATCGTGTTGGTTTTGGTCGAAAATTATTTTCATCAGCTGTAGAAAACACAATGCTCTTTATGACATCCCTGGGTTCTACAAAGATGTTCGCTCCATTAAATTCTGCATTCTCCAAATGAGTTTTGCTCCGTATAGCATCTTGCATTGTTGTAATAGCACTTTCCTCGGGCGAGGCATTCAACCCACTTGAACTTTTAATCACTCGTTCCGTTGATAAGCCGCTGTTGGGAGAATAGTTGTGCAATGTTTTTACAAAGTTGACTGAGATTCCAGATACCGTTGAGTTAATTATTTTTCTTTGAAAGGTGTTACTTTTTCTTGGCTGAATTATTTTTGAATTCACTAATAGCTCCGTGGTAACGCTGGTGTCATGTGGCATTGATGGAAATGATGCATTATAAGTCATGACAGGTTCACTGTAATAGTACAAGCTCGAACTTTCTCGTGAATTTAGAAACGAGGCTAAACTAGAGGAGACCAGATTTGGGCTGTGACTCCCAACTCTTGACATCCTGCGCAGGAACACAATTTGAGCTATCATTGGATTGTCAGAGGTTCTTGTAAAGTTGCAGAGTTTTTTACTAAAGCAGTTCAAGTTGTAGCAATGTTGATTAAGAACAAATGCGGCGTCACAGTCACCGGAAGCACAACAATTATTCAAGCAATCTTCAAGCGAGTTGATTGCTGGGTATCGGGAAAATTTTCCAGCTGCCCATCCACCAATCAGTTTAACATTGCTGTTTACCTCAGCTTCTCCACAACTTCCATGCATGGTAACTTTCGGAAACTCAAACTGTTTCTCCGCTGCCTTTGTACGATTATTCTGAAGTTTAACTTTATTTATAAATGTAATTGAAACTTTGTATCTATTTGTTCGAGCGGGAACAGTCTCGCAAAGATTCTTCTCAGAAGCACATTGTACGGCAAAACAATTACTGTTAACTAAAAATGCAGCGTCACAGTTGGATAGGTTACAACAGATATCCACACAAACTTCGTTGCTGCGCACGGCTCCATAATCCGTAAACGTTCCAGCGTGCAGGCCACCCCGAAATGTAACATTGTGTTCAGTTTTCTGACTCATTAAACAAGAGGAACGGTTAGACGTTGATGTCAAATTAAGTACATCAAACTTTGCCTCATCCATAAACGCCATAGCCGTATTAAATTTAGTTGAACGAGATTGAATCGGGAGGCAACGTCGAATGTTCTTCGCGCACTGAACGGAATAACAGTTTTCTTCAATCATAAATGCCACATCACATTTTTGTGATTTGCAACACTTGCTTATACAAGATGTCAAACCGGATACTTTGCCGTGATCGGTAAAATTTCCTGCTTTTATTCCACCATTGAAAGTCACCCCATAACGAATACTACCCAATAATGGACACGGTGAAGTTTCTTCGTTTATCAGATATTTGTTCTTTTTGATTCCATTTTGTTTTTCCTTGGTCGTACTATAAAGCGTGCTATTAAAGTATTCTATGGTTGTATTAATTTTGTGTGACCTGGATGGGATAGCTTTGCAATCGTCAGCGTTAAAACAGTCAATAGTGAAGCAGTTTGTGAAAACCATAAAAGCTGCATCGCATTTTTTCTGAGAACAACAAATTCTAGAACAGATTTGCTCGCTGCCCACCGGACCATGGTCTGTAAAATTACCGGCCCTTAAACCGCCTTTGAAAGTGACATTTCGCAGGACCACACTGTCTTGCTTACATGATGGAAGGTTTTCTATAATATCGTTGGAGGAGATGTTATTATCCGTCCAAGAGATGGAGTTTTTTCGGATGGCTTCGCGCGGAAGCTTTGCAACTCTACTCTCAATATAAACAACTTGGGTGTGGATTATAGGGGACGATACTGGTAAAATTTCGCAAGTCCTGTAGCTGTAGCATTTGATGGAATAGCAGTAGTTCTCAACCATATACGCAACGTGGCAGTCACTCCTTTTATAACAAAGCATCACACATGTGCTCATATTTCGGACTGTTCCTTGCGCCGTAAAAACACCCGCTTCTACTCCTCCTCTGAATTTCACATAGGTGTAGGTGTCGCTTGTATCGGGTTGTGACGTTTTCACCAAACTTGCTAAATCAGCTGTTGGCAAAACAGGAACTGTAAGAGCTGCAGTCCGTGGAAGACTAGAATCTACTTGAATAGGGCTTGATTGGGGTCGTGGTGTGTCAATCCTGTTAAGTGTTAATTTCACATAGGTGTAGGTGTCGCTTGTATCGGGATGTGACGTTTTCACCAAACTTGCTAAATCAGCTGTTGGCAAAACAGGAACTGTAAGAGCTGCAGTCCGTGGAAGACT
>JAOCNB020355452.1:0-15637 GCA_026546465.2 Palythoa caribaeorum
AAAGAATACATTATGAGACACGTGATATTTCTTTCAGTCTAAATGTCTAAATGTCTAAATGTGTAAATGTCTTTTTTCGGTGGACAACGTTAATGACATTGACTGTATATAAAATTATGTATGTATATAATTATATAATTTATATTATTATACATGTATGTATATATATATATATGTATATATACTCGTTTACAAAAATTCTGCTCTTTCAATATATAGGGTATATATATATATAGCTTTTGTAAGTCCATCAGAAATGTCACCTTTCTGATGGACTTACAAAAGGTGTATATATATATACCCTATATATTGAAAGAGCAGAATTTTTGTAAACGAGTGTATATATATATTTTTGTTACTTATGATTTTCTGTTAACATATACTTTAAAAGTGCAAGTAAAGCTGTTGTTATTGATGGGTGGAACTCATGAACATTGTGATGTGTTGCATGGAGAGCATGCAGGGAAGATTTCATATTCCTAACCTGATAATACTGTAAAGGCCCTGCAAAGGTTTTTGATGAAGGCTTCCAGTACTTAAAAGCAAGTATTTTGCAGTTCATTAAGGTTGAGCACATCAAGTATTACTAGCTTATTTAAAACATGAAGATAAGAATTGAAATATCACAAAACGAAATGTATTTTTTGAAGCAAGTCCAATCTACATATGAAAGTGTATACTGCAAACATGGGCCAAGAATTTCAGCATCATTATTCTGAATAAGTTAATTATTCCTTTACAATGCAACGCATTTTTTCTTTCAGTTATTGTTGTGTTTTTCATAGTTAAGTAGATGTTCTAGTATGAATCAAGTTATTTATATTTCTCTTCCAAATGCTGCATAACACGCAGTGAATTCATAAAATATTTTCTGAATAACTATGATTAGCACTAATGTTCATCTTAACTTTCTGAAGGGTTTATAATAACTTTATTGCAATACTTGTAAAAAAGGATTTTTCAACCTTCGGTCTTGAATCACAGTAGTAGTAGTAGTAGTAGTAGTAGTAGTAATTATAATAATAATAATAATAATAATAATAATAATAGTAATAATATACTGGCAAAAACTAACGATAAAAAGGTCCGACATTTCGGCGACATCTTGGCGCCTTTGTCAGGGAAAACTAACATAGTTATGCGATTTCAAGAGTAACTAAGAGAGTCATTAATTTGCAGACTCATTATCATTATTCAGATCTTAGCGCGAATTGAGTCTGATTTTACATTTAAACACGGTCGTAATTGTTTAATGAGACAATCAAACTTGTTCTGGCATTTTTTCAACACCTTAAAACAATTGCGGAGGTCACCCGGGACCGTGCCTGCGTGTTTATTATCATAATGTTTACGCACTGACAAGGTCTTGCTTCTATGTCCATGAACACCTACGAACAGATGCCTATGGGTGTAACCTTCATAACCTGCATCGCACTGGTCACACTTCAATTGATATACAATGCATTGTTGGTCAATGAGCTTTGGTTCGCCTGTCGGGAACTCCTGAGCAATCTTTCAACTCATAAAAACTGGCTGGACAGTAGCCTGGAGCTTCACACTGAGATCTTTTAAGAGCTTTTAGAAACAACTGCTTTAATTCCGAGTGTGACTTGAACATTTTTAATGAGGACCTTGTCGATCTTTTGGGTGTGGCCACCGAGGGCCAGTCTTTGTCTAACTTATGCAAATTGATGACTCTGAACTCTAAGTTACTCCAGAAATCGCATAATCATTTTAGTTTCCCTTGACAATTGCGACAATTGGCTACCTTTTTATTTTCAAATATTTGTAAACTTAGTTGTACGGCATTTTAATCATTGTGCCATTAATAACATGCTATCTTAACATTTAAACTCGTTTAAGTACATTCTTAGTTTTCTGATCAATGTTATTTTGTAGGGCAAGAATCTTAATACAATCACTGAAAGTGATGTCCAAGTTAAAGTTCAAAATGTAAATTGTAACGTAACAAGTTTGAATAAGGTAAGACTGCCTTCTCATTGAAAGAACAATATCGATGCTAGTTTCCTCATTACAACCACTCATTTCCTTCAAAACCTTTTATTCTTAGGTAGTTTAGAGGCGTACATATATTTATAAAATTTGAGATAATTTGGTTCCAGATCTTGCGTACAACTAGAAATGAAGACTAATAATTTTAGCTAGTCCTTTTAACGGACACTAAGAGATGCTCTATCACTGTTATGTGAATGAGACTTTTAGTTTATTTCCAGCAGTCAGTTGCTTTGTTGTTCTATGACTATATCAACTCCCGTCATCCAGTACGGACAATTTGAGATGGAGAGTAAATTAATCATAAACTTCATTTTCTAGATAACACTGGACTGACATCACTAGTCTTTCTGTAATTAAAAGGGTTTTTCTAAAGAAAATGTTCACTGGTTTGTTTACAAGGTTTTTGAATTTAACATCATATTCGTACAAAATAGGCCTAATTAAAACTATTGTTGATTAAATTTGGATTTACCTAGAACTGAGTAATCAAACCTGTTTTACCTGATAATAGTAAAATTGCCTTGTAGGAGTTACTGCTTTGCCTTGTCCCAAACGAGGATGATCTACAAGCAACTAAAGACAAAAAGTACCCAGTTACGGTAGGTTGATCATTGATTAAGGAAGACTAAAATGCAGTTCAGCTCGTTTTAAAAGCTGTTATTAATAAAGTGTCACAATACTAAGTTGTTTGTTGTCTGTAGTTACGTAAAGGTCAAGTGACACATATTCCATTTTTTTCTGGTAAAAGCTGAATTTCTAACCCTTAATTAATGAATCCTGAAGTATGCGTTCGTGTCTATTATCATAACGTTTAAGCACTACTGGTTTTTACAAGTCGCAAGATTGCTCAGGAACCGAAGCAAACGAACCAAAGCCTCAGCTCATTGACCAACAATACATTGTATATCAATTCAAGTGTGACCAGCGAGATGCTGGTTTTGTTGGTTACACCCGTGGGCATCTGTTTGTATGCATCGATGGACATAGAAGCAAGACCTCGTCAGTGCGTAAACATTATGACAATAGGAACGTAGGGTTCTGGATGACCTTCACAAATGTTTTAAGGTGTTTAAAAAAAATGCCAGAACAAGTTTCATTGTCTTATTAACGAGATTTTACTCACTAAACAATTACGACCGTGTTTAAATGTACAATCAGACTCTGGCTTAGTTACTCTTGAAATCGCATAATTATTTTAGTTTCCCTTGACAATGGCACTAAGATGTCGCCGAAACTTTGGAATTTTTTATCATTACTTTTTACCAGTATATTTTTATCTAAATCACTGTTGATCATTACTACTGTTATTGTTGTTACTATTATTGTTATTTTTAGTTATTGTTATTGTTATTATTATTTTTATTATAATTTTTTTAACAAGCTTTTTACTTACTATCATTTATTTAATTCGATTTCTCTCTTTAGGTCTATGTGGGAAACTTGGTTTTTGATATTGGCAAGTTGCAGTACTTCATGATTCCAGTTGTTAATGATACGGCTATATACTGGATCATTGTTGGAGTCGTTTGTTTTGTACTTTTGCTGCTCATTGTTCTTTTGGTGTGGTACCATCGCCGCAAACATAAGAAAACAAAAAAGAAGGTAGAAAATGTTGCCAGAGAAATGGAGGCTTTGGAATCCAAAGTTGCAAAAGAATGTCGTGAAGGTAAGTTCAATTTGTGATTACATGTTTAGGTCTTTTGAACTGCCCCATATCCATCTTGAAGAATTTATTTTTTAATATGGCTAAAATGAAAAATTAATGAATTGAATTCGCGTTTATGGGTTAAATATTTGCGATATACAGCAGGAAAAAATGGAATTGATACCTTAGTGAACTGAAAACGTACAGACGGATGTATATTAAAGAAGTATTCCTTTTAAGGATAACTTGGAGGATAATGATAGAGTATTGAAAACAAGAAATTTGACGGAAAAGTTATGGAATTCTCTTGTATAGGACTCCAAGTTAAACTGATGTACAATGATCACCAACTAGTAACAAGTAGAGTAGAAGAGCATTCTGCACATTAATACCGGTATGTGCTGTCACTGCAGCAACAGAGAAACGATTTCACATGATTGAGAACTTACTGAATATGAAGTTATCAACAGTATTGGCGGCACTTTTAAGACCACGGTGGTGAGTTGGAAACCCAGCCTCACAACTTCGTTGTGTCCTTAATCTAGCCATTTATAAAGGAGTACAAGTTTCTGCAGGGATTTCACTTACAGTGGATTAGTGCACCTTTCAAGCAGAGGCAATGATTCTCACCTGTTAATCACTGCAAAACTGAACACAAGCTAGGCCTGTGAAAGGCTTTAGTTTTACTGTACCTGAGATTTTGATACAACATTGCACGGACCATTATTATCTGATTTCATATATTTATAAAAGCTCAATACTCGACAACAAAAGGCCTCTCAGCATTCTCACCGTTTTCATTTCCATTTCCACGAGTGTAACTTAGTGTGTTCTGTTAGGGGAGGCCAGAGGCCGTTTGTGTTATTGCCTTTTTTGTTTGAAATTTAATTAATGAAAGAATCTTGGAATTTCGAAATTGAAGATCAATCAAGGCAGCTCTAATTTACACGTAATCTGTTTTGTAGCTTTTGCCGAACTTCAGACAGATGTAACAGATTTAACAAGTGACGTTATAACATCTGGGATGCCGTTTTTGGAGTTTCGTTACTATGCTTTGCGAGTTTTGTTTCCAAATCAAGAAGATCACCCTGTACTGCACGAGAGAGAGGTAAAGTAATATCTTCAGTAGCCGATAATCTAAAAATTTACTTAAGAACCGCTTCGAAATATCAGTTACTGCTGATTACAAAGATGACAGGTTCAATTTTTTTCAAGTTTTGATGTTGAATAATTGTAAATTTCTTCCAAAGAGAGAGTGAGAAAACAAAGGGGTGCTCATAATTTTAGTGTGGCTATAGATTCTGAAACACACTTATCGGTACATACTTTTGGTTTTCTTTATTAGCAATTTGATATTAAAAATAATGCTTTTGATATTTTTTTAATTTCCCTCCATCGAAATGCAACAAAAGTCCCTTTGTTTTTATATGAAACATTCTGTGAAATCTTGGAAGTTGCACGTCTAGCAGTTCGTACAGTTATGAATAAAGTAAACGTATGTTTTTATTCTTATGCATGTAACATAAGGAAACTAAAATGGAGTTAGATGAATTAGCATACATTCTTTGTTATTAGAGGAAACTTAAATTCTATATGGACCTGTGTATTTGATAGGAAATATGTTGTTCTTAATCGAATTAATACTTTCATTGGAAGATGTTCTATGTTCCATGGGCAGTATTTAAATCATTGGTTAGATATAGCCTATAAGAGCCAAAGTGGTAAGAAAACGGTTTTGCTCAACTTCTCTTATTAATCCCCCAATTGGGTTTATTGTACACAAAGCCAAGGAAATAGTATTTTCCAAACAGACCAGGTTATATGATTGTAACATCAAAACCAGTCATGATCTTCGTTATATAAAGTAATTATACGTCAGTCAATCCTAATTGAGAAATCAAGACGTGATGTTTGGAGTTGTAATGCAAGTACCTAACTGAAAGGAATTTTGTTGCAGGCATATCTTGGGCATAATTGGGAAGCAGGCCTTCGTCAGTTTTCACAGCTCGTAAACAACAAGGATTTCTTGCTGGTCTTTGTCAGAACCTTGGAGGCTCAGACAACTTTCAATATGCGAGACAGGTACCAGACGGTTATACCTGTTAATTTTGTTGATGTGAAGCTTCACTTTGCTTCATGACAAGTGAATCATAATGGCGCTGCACTTTGTCTCAAACCACCTCAGTAACTTGTGTCTTTTACTGTTTACCTTTTCATATCTGTCTCTGTTGTCATATGGCAATAGACTTAAAAACCAACATTGTCATATGGTAGTAGATTTAAAAACCAATACTAGGAAAATCCTGAAAATCGTAACTAACTGCATCTTTTGCAAAATAAAGCACACGATAGTAGATGTGTGTCAGAAACCCCAGGACCACTTTTTAGTTTTTTGATAATCCAATTTGGTATGTGTATAGTGTGTGTCTTCTGTTACGTACCAATTACAGATGTTTATTTGGACATTATTTAAAATCCAACAGGAGTTGCAAGTTTGATATTTCTTGGTTATTTAATAGTGTATGAAGCAAGAAAATTGGGTCTTTACTACTATTTAGGTAAAAGTTTGTTATGCATCACATACCTTTTTGAAATTTCTGACGAGCTTGTGATAAACTACCAGTGTTTTCATTGTAGGTGCGATGTGGCCTCGCTGTTAATGGTTTCACTGCAAGGGAGAATGGAGTATGCGACAGAGTAAGTGTCACTTTGGAGGAATCTTCATTTTGTCTCTCGTGTGGCTGCTGCAGTCTGCATGGTCTCCATGGTCCCAATGTTTGATTAAACTGCAAATGCATACTGACAAAGTTTTGGCTCTTATCAGGGTTTGCACTTAGCAGGGTTTTAGCACTTAGCAGGGTTTTAGCACTTAGCAGGGTTTTAGCACTTAGCTGGGTTTTAGCACTTAGCAGGGTTTTAGCACTTAGCAGGGTTTTAGCACTTAGCAGGGTTTTAGCACTTAGCAGGGTTTTTGCACTTAGCAGGGTCTTAGCACTTAGCAGGGTCTTAGCACTTAGCAGGGTTTTAGCACTTAGCAGGGTTTTTGTACTTAGCAGGGTTTTAGCACTTAGCAGGGTTTTAGCACTTAGCAGGGTTTTAGCACTTAGCAGGGTTTAGACAGAAGAGTTGTCTTAGAGTTTGTCTTTGTTTTCAGTAAGCGATTGTTCTTTGATTGTTGTATCACAGTCGAATAGTTTTCTACTATACTAGCATATAGGAAAAATTTTACATTCAGTTGACCTGATGATGTTGCCGGCATGGCAACGAAACGTTGTCTTATACTGTTAGCTTTTTATTAAATTGTATGCCGAAAGTTACGTTCATCAAGATTGTGTAGATACACAACTTTTTACACCAAAGTTAACTGAATTTGATTTTTATTAAATTAACAAACTTTTGTCAATGTTTTATTTCAAAGTTGTGTTTGCAGAATGTTTCTATATTACTTTAACTTTGTATTAGATAATTCAGAAATGATTCTGTTAAATCTTCAATTTTTAGGATTATTAAATAATATGATTAGTATTCTCTTGTGAATTACCTACGTGTTTGAAAATCTCTTTTAGAATCCTACGGCATTTGCTGTGTGAACTCATTAAGAAATCTGTAGCGAAAAGGGATCCTAAGTTGCTGTTGCGAAGGTAAAGATTGTCTTAGTTACATTTTAAACACAGAACGATATCTAGCGTACCGATACGTGAAATAAAGTCAACAAAATATGGTACACTTCAAGCTTAATAAGTGATTGAAGGACAGAGTTAGGTCTCAAGAACAAGTTGATCAGCACCGTTGAACTTACAGAACTATATATTTTGCATCAGATCGTGGAGCCGTGCTTTAGAGTTTTTCTCTTAACAGATAGCTATCATTCTCAACCCACAGCTAAAATGTCTTTTATGTTGGAGTTTGCAAACATGTGAATTGTTCTTGAACTGCTTACAAATACAAATGTCACGTTAGATGGCTTTTAATTTTCCGCATTATTTAATTCCAAATGCAAATAACTTGTATTCATATTTTATGAACATGTAGAAAATCTCTCTTGCACAGAACTGAATCCGTAGCCGAAAAAATGTTGTCAGACTGGTTGGCGTTTTGTATGTACAGCTTTTTAAAGGTAAAACAACTGTTTACTATGGTTACGCTAATAATTTTAATAGTATTCAATATTTATTGATATGCAATAATGATGATAATTGCGATAATGATAATAGTAATGACGATGATGTAATTTTTACAAAAGGGTAAATCCGTTCTCACTTGTGTTTTGTTATTGGTATTTATTTGTTTTCTGCGCATTATTATTATCTTTACTGTCATCATTGACATCACAACACTGCCCGGACCAACTGACTATCATCATTAACATCACAATACAGTCTGGATTAGCTGACTATCATCATTGACATCACAACACCGCCTGGATAAGCTGATTATCATCATTGACATCACAACACCATCTGGATCAGCTGATTATCATCATTGACATCACAACACCGCCTGGATCAGCTGATTATCATCATTGACATCACAACACCGTCTGGATCAGCTGACTATCATCATTAAAATCACAACACCGTCTGGATCAGCTGCTTATCATCATTGACATCACAACACCGTCTGGATTAGGTGATTATCATCATTGACATCACAACACTGTCTGGATCAGCTGATTATCATCATTGACATCACAACACTGTCTGGATTAGCTGACTATCATCATTAACATCACAACACCGTCTGGATCAGCTGATTATCATCATTGACATCACAACACCGCCTGGATCAGCTGATTATCATCATTGACCTCACAACACCGCCTGGATCAGCTGATTATCATCATTGATATCACAACACCGTCTGGATCAGCTGATTATCATCATTGACCTCACAACACCGCCTGGAGCAGCTGATTATCATCATTGACATCACAACACCGTCTGGATCAGCTGATTATCATCATTGACATCACAATATAGCCTGGATCAGCTGACTATCATCATTGACATCACAACACCGCCTGGATCAGCTGATTATCATCATTGACATGACACCACCGCCTGGATCAGCTGACTATCGCTGGCACTTTGTTTCAAATTACCATACAGCTGTTATTGAGACACAAGGCATTTTCTCTTGTTTTAAAAGCTTTGCTTTATTTTTGTTGCGTTTCAATGAAGTTTTTTTTTATTTTTCGTTTTAGGTTGAAGCTGGTGAGCCACTGTTTGTACTCTTCAAAGCCATCAAGAGACAGGTGGAAAAAGGTCCTGTGGATGCCATCACTGGTGAAGCACGCTATTCATTAAGTGAGGATAGACTTCTTCGTCAGGCTGTTGAGTTTGAGGTATCAATTTTTTTATGTGTATTTACTTCTTTTGATGACCTTAATTTAGCCTGTCTTAAGCTGTTTTAGGTTGTGCTTTTCAACATCGCCTGCATCGTCTGTGACAGTCTTTGAACTTGGTTGTGCAGCTCTCAAACTCACAAAACAAGGTTACCGCAAAGATTATATCATAACATTGGTTGTAACAGCGGTACAAAATCCGTTGCGATAATTATATTGACCCACTAGAATTGACCTGCTCCCAACATATATGCCTTCATAGCTCAGTTGGTTAGAGCCCTACACCAGCATAGCAGAGATCATGGGTTCAAATCCCATTGAAGCCTGAATTTTTTCAGTTACTTAAATTGCATTTATAACTGCAAAGGTGACATGCTAACGATATTGATAATTTCATTGTTCTCTTTTTCTTCGTTCTTGTCTACCACTACATTTCAGCAATCCTGCACTCTTCAAGCAACTGTCATGTTTATGTCCATCGTTGTGAGGTAATGTCATTTCACGTATCATTGTCCCACACGTTGGAGCCATATTTGTGGTAAAGAAGAAAATAATATTAAGGCTACTAAAATGCATAGTTATATAAGTCTTAGCTGTTCAGTCGTTTTGGCAAGTAAATGGACCATTGAAAATATCTACATTGAGTGGAAATGTGTTTCATTGATTCATAAATGTCATCTGTTGCTGCCCCAACAGAAAGTAACCGTGAGTGTGGAATACGACGATACACCTCCCGAAAATGTTGTCCTTTTAGATTGCGATTCCATCAGTCAAGCTAAGGACAAGATTCTGGATGCTATATACAAGGTATTAATATGAAAATTATCTTTTTTAACTCTTTAACATGTATTATTGTTGTGCTGTCTAGGGTTCTGATAAAAAACTGTTTTAGACTCCAAGTCTAAATACTACTGTTGATGTTGGTAGTAAACTAAAATCAAGTGTTTTAGTGTTAAATTAGATATTACTGATGTCAATTTATGTTTTTATTAATCGTGATCTTGATAATAACAATGTTAGCAGCACATGATTATTCTACGGCTACTGTCCCGTTCGTGGGTATTATTCTTATTACAAAAAAATGTAAATGTAGTGAATATTAATATAGTGTTTTTTGTTTTTATTGTTAACACCTTGGGTTAAAGTAATCTGTCATGTTACCTTGCTAATGAATGTGTTTACTACTGCAGAATAAGCCATATTCAGCTAGACTCGGGCGGGACACGTTACAGTTGGGTATGTTATAAATTGATTGGTTTGTTAGTTAAACAAAGAAATATTTTACGAAACATTTGAACTAAACTTTTTTGTTTATCCAACCATCGTATATTTAATAGGAGGAAAATATTTTCCTGTAAAATATAGTGGTCACCGAGCTAGTTTTCTTGTATATGAGACTTGATTACTTTAGGTATAATAGAAGCTTTGTTTAGCAGAAGGATCACACTAATCTCATTTAAGCATCTGTCAAAAAGATAATTTTACTTGATTGTTCTAAAGTGTAAATTAACATTCACTAACTCCCAGAAACCAACAAAAGGTAAAAGTATTAGGAGCTATCTTCAGTTTTGTTTTGTAGAACCGAATTTAACGTCGGTAGAAAGTAGGAAAAGTTGATTGTCCGAAATTTGTTTATTATGAGCTTTTGGTTTAAAGTGGCAACAACTAGAGAAATTTAAAACTCTACGTTTCTTTAGAGTGGCTTCACGCTGGAGGGAGAGTGAGGCATCTACGAGATGATGACAAGTCCAGTGAAGTTGAAGGAGTGTGGCGGCGCATCAACACAATTTCACATTATGACGTAAGTTATAGGTTGTACGAAGGTTGTTATATTGAATTAAGTAACATACAGTGATGCTTTACTTAATTCTTTTTCATTACCAAAGACTGGAGTTAAAGATTTTGATAGTCTTGAAAACTCCGCTCTTTTAGTTCTAGTCTTCACAGTTTTTCGGTTGGCACTTATTATTTATGTGTCCGAGAGCCCCTCTTGAATCTTGTCACATCAAAACTCTTGGACTTTTGTCACATCCGAACTCTTGGAGTCTTGTCGCGTCAGAACACCTTAATTTTGTCACACGTGTAAGAACTCTTGGAATCTTGTCACGTCAGAACCCCTGAATTTGGTCACACGTGTAAGAACTTGGAATCTTGTCATGTCAGAACTCCTGAATCTTGTCAAACGTGTTAGAATTCTTTGAATCTTCTCACATGAAAAATGAGCAGTTAAAGGACTGCGGCTGTTAGTGCTACACTTCCACCTTAAGATTTAGCTTTCAACATTTAGAGTAGCAGGGTATTTTGGCTATCGTACTGTTTGTTTGTCTAATATCAGGTTTTCATTGCAATCAAACAGATTTCCAATGGTGACAAACTGCGACTAACAGCTCAGCAAAATTACTTCTACAGCCCTGTGAGCATTAGTGAGAGTAGTAAGTTTATATTCAATGTTTTTTGTAGAAACACGAGTTAAAGTGAGAATTATTTATTTCATCCTGGGTTTTGTTGTATACCTTCCTACAACCGACCTGGCGAAACCCGACGTGGTAAAATTTTCAGCTTCCCCAGTGTCTGGTAATTGATCCACTGACCCAGTGTCTGGTAATTGATCCACTGACCCAGTGTGACCTATATTGGCTGGACATGTTGTAAAATTACATTTATGGCCAGCTTTGGTTAATGTTTTTTATTTGAGAATTTCATAAAGTTGGCCAACCAGGTGAAACATTTGCCTTCCTGGTAAGGTTCTTATCCAAATCCTTGAGATTCGCGCTTCACCATATTTGTGACAGAGGTGTTCAGTTGGTATGTAACTTCATTTTGACTCCTTGCCTGTTTCATGCTGTTGGCTAAAATACTTCTTATTAACTGAGAGAACAGTCGATACTTTAATATCGGCTCTCAAATTGAGCTGTGTAACAGTGAACTGTCGCGTTGTCAGTCATCAACCTTTTTAGATAACACCACTTTCATCTCTTTGTAATCACACTAAATCCATGGTGGCAAAATATTGGAAAAAGAACTCATTGGAAATGCAAATCATAGCAATGATGATATAATTACAGCACCACGTAGAGTTTTGTCTATATTCAAATTAGTCTCACTTGTCCCCTTTTTCGGTAACATGTCCTTTTAAAAGTTGAACTCAAGAACAAAGTCTGTGTAATATAATTATTCCAGTAGGAACGTAATTTAAAATTTTTATTGTTACATATTTTATGGTTGTTTGCTTGAAGTAAAGGGAAAAACGGCAGTAACTCAAATAGCTTCAAAAAATTAATTTAATTGTCGAGTTGTTTTGAAATTTGCTGTGATTGGCAGACAAAATGGGGCTACATGTCTACGTTGTCCATTCCATTTAACAAATTTGTGTTTAGCAAGAATGTGCTGCCATATATCTTGTAGGTTTCCATCGCAGTTTGCCAAGTCTAGGCTACACACCAACCAGTTACACACCTCTTGCCCAGTCGGATGCAACTCTTGAAGAAGGCAGTAAAGCTTGGCATCTGGTAAATCTTCATTTGTAAAGCACATATTGCATTCCATCTCAAAAACATAATTTCTAACATTATTTTAGATGCAGTGTAATATGGAGCATTACAGCAATTTAATGTTAAATTATTTACCAGTAGTAGTAGTTGTTGTGGTAGCTGCCATAGTAGTTGTAGCAGTTGATGCTGTTCTTGTTGTTGTCAAAATAGTGGACCTCAACAAAAAAGATAAAAAATGTTTCAATTTTTTGTTAAAAGGTAAAACAGTCTGATTACCCAACTGAGAAAGAGGACCCTTCACAAGGCAAAATGTTATCAGAAATCTATCTTACGAGACTTCTTTCAACAAAGGTAATGCGCCCTTTAAAACATCAGCTTACGTGTTGAAAAGTATGCTTTTTCTGTAGGTCAAAATGTTGTTTTACCTTTCCCCATAGGCTTAGTTTTGTCCCTCGTGGTGACGGGCTTTGGAAAACTGTGTTGAACAACTATTACGTTAAGAATTTTACTGTTATCTGTAGCAGTTACAGTTTCAGTTTTAAGTTTTTTGCCAAACAAATGCGATTGGAATGTTCTAAACGTCAGTGCGAAGTCAAATATACTTACTTTGATTTTTTTAATTTAGGGCATTTTGCAGGAGTTTGTCGATGTTATGTTCAAGACCATTTTCAGTTTATCAAATCAAAGGTCAAAGTTTCCCAAAGCCATCAAATTTCTGTTTGATCTTTTGGACGATCAAGCTAAAGAGCTTAATCTGGGAGACGATGAAGTGCTCCACATGTGGAAAAACAACAGGTATGTTACACAATCTTCACTCCACATACATTGCTTTTCCATAACATTCTTCCCTTCTGGTATCTCGCATTTTACTGAATATTTAGATCCTTGTGAATGGTGCATTTAATTGGGGTTTTCCGTTTTACATTTTTGGCGTTATTTATTTCAGTAATATATATATTTTTTATTTTTGCCTTTCTACAGTATTTGCTGTTTTTTGTGCATTTTGACTTTTAACGTGTTTTGGCTGTTTCAAATTTCCTCCGATGCCCCATCTTTTATTTCCAGACTATTTGCTCAATCCGCTTTTCTTCCTTAAATATTTCGGACATGCTGGGCGAACTTCTTGAATCCAATAGGGATTCAAAGACTGTGACAAAAACTTTATCGCCACTTAATTTCAATGATGATCTTTAAGCCAAATGTGGCAATACCAAATTTGAGTTATCGTGAAAGTTAACCGAGTCCAGTAAAAACAAACTACAGTGACTGGTAATAACGGAAAAACCTCTTTGGAAAAAAAATGATATAAGGCAAAGATGTACTCTGTTAATTTACTTAGCTTGTAATGTGTATCCTTCACTGGACCAGGTCAGCTTCTATATATATATATATCAGTTAGCCAGATGAAGGCTTTTGTGAAGCTGAAAATTTGGCAGAGAAACATTTTGTAGTTGAGCCAGTTTACAGTCAAACCCCGCAAGACGAGCACCCAGATAAGATGGACACCTTATTTAACGGACAACAAATATTGTTCCCTGCCATTTTTCAGTTATTTACTACATTTTAAGACTCTACAAGACGGATATACCTCTCTAAGATGGACACCTTTAAAATTGACAACCGAACGGACAGTTAAAGTCCTTTTTATTGAAACAAGTCTCTTTTAATGAGCATGCGAGTGCGTAAATATAACTATATTTTGAACTCCATTACTGTAATTGCATTTATCAATCAACTCAGTCCCTTTTACGTTCAGTATTTAGACTGTTTATGTACATGGGACTTGATTTAAAATTTATGAACCTGCAAGTTTGTTAACATCCTACATTACGGCGTATTTATAGCTTTTGCAGACAAGATTAACGAAATTTTTTTCTTTCTCTGGTTTCAGTCTTCCTTTACGGTTCTGGATAAATATTATTAAGAACCCTAATTTTATATTTGATATCGAGAAGTCAGGAATAGTGGACTCGTGTCTTTCAGTCATAGCTCAGGTACAGTTTCTATATAGCATTTTTGACTTTATTGGTGCTGTGTTTATGCAATATTGCTTATGCAAGGGTTTTTGTTTTCTATATTCTTGTGATTTTTACTTGTGTTTGCGTTCATGCTTTTAGTAAATAATTAATCCCAGAAGAGGTATTAAAGAGACTCTTCCTACACAAAACTTTCTTGGTGTAGACTAATGCCCTCTTTCTCCCTGGTTGGTAGTAAATAAGGTTGATTACAATGTGCATTTAAAAACGCAAGTGATTTTTTGTTCTTTGACTAATTCAGTTCACAGATTGTCATCATTTTGACACGTTACGTGTATTGAGTTGTAATACGACAACAACAACAACAGCAGCAATCTTTATTATTTACCCTTTTCATAAAATATACAATCATAGAATTGTTTAGAAAAAATAAATTGAAAAATTAAATCAGTAGGTAATGGCAAGCTGAAATAACCTTAGGGTTATAAATGTCAGGTTGTCAGTTTACATTTTTAACAACTAGTCTCTCACATCTTTACAAGTGAATGTGTTTTTTTATAATCAACTCAGGTCCGCATTTTCCGTCAACATCCTTAAAGTTTTGCAGTGCGGATATTATGCACCACGGTGCTCCTCTATCGCTTGTTTTTTCTTATCATTTAATAGCTCATAAAAATGCCTTATTTAAGTAGTGTTTCTATTCCATTGAGCAGGTCCTCTAGAAATCGCAGGAGTGCTTAACTGTCATGTAGAATTTTACTGGTAAAACTGTTGGTGGAATTATTTTGTTGATGCTATTTAACAAATCCATTAACGATGCTTAATGAAAATGTCTCCCGATCGCTACCTTTCTCCTGCCTGATTTTCATATTCTATAAGTGCGTATGTAGTATTGACATTTAGAAATAAGATGCTAATCATTGCTAATCGGTTCCTCGGTTGCAGCTGTTCATGGATTCATGCTCAGTGTCAATAGACACCCTTGGCACGGTGAGTAATTGCCAAAATGAACTAGATTTATTATCGTTTTTAATGCGTTTTTCATATTTTGGAATTTTAGTCATCGCTATTTATTAATTTAGGGCGCATTTTTTTAGTCACAATTCTGGAATGAGAATGGCCAGAACGGAATG
Organism: Palythoa caribaeorum; assembly: GCA_026546465.2. Lineage (NCBI taxonomy): Eukaryota > Metazoa > Cnidaria > Anthozoa > Zoantharia > Sphenopidae > Palythoa > Palythoa caribaeorum. Next base: position 15,606 of record JAOCNB020355452.1, read on the forward strand.
CTAGGATTTTCATTCGGAGCATTCTGTTCATT
>JAOCNB020356224.1:0-15635 GCA_026546465.2 Palythoa caribaeorum
AAGCTTATGCCACGGGATGCCATGTGCATGCACCAAATTTGGTCTGAGTTGGTCAAGTGATGAAATATTTGAAAAAAAAAACTTTTACTCGCGCACAAGCCGATAATGCACGCCTTAATATGCTTCAGAATATTCAGGGGTCTGTATTGCTAGCAGCAACGGAACACGACAATTAAGTGCTTTCATTTATTTGCTGGTGTCTCATATTTACGACTATACAGTTTAAATTTTTTTTTCAAGTAGTTAGTAAGAAAACAATGGTGCACAACTAACTTTCTTTTTGGTTTCCTGGTATCCGTACTCTTTATGGAGAGTTTTATGTAAAAAAAGTAAACTAGTAGTTTATTCTCGGGTGGTAGCTTTTGAAAAAGTGTGCTTCTCGCTGACTGTATAATGATTGAAATTTAGCGGATAGCCAACTAGAAAGCTCTGTATAAGTATTGTGGGTACCCACTTCTCAGAATTGTTATAGTTCAACCTTGTCTTGTAGATTGTATTTACTGGAGAACTGTAGAGTTATTGCTCTCGCTCTAGATTTATATGGCATGAAAATACAGCTCAGTTTGGCTGTAAAAAATCGTTGGTTTGACAAAAATTTATCTGGTTCCGTTTACATTGTGTATTTATTGTAATTTGTCTTTCTTTTCTGCAATGCCATTTATGTAACATGGAATGCAAATAAATGAATTTTGATTCACTGATTACCCATCTTTACCAAATGCGCAGATGTGCAAAAATGCCAAAAAAACATGGGCAGATGTTGCCCGACCCACCCAAAATGGCGTGCGCAGATGATGCCCGACCCAGCTAATACAGCGTGCGCATGCGCAAATGTGCAACAATGCCAATAAACCTGCACATATGTTGCCCGACCCACCAAAAACAGCATGCGCATGCGCTATTGTACCCAGGTTCACGCTATGGTTTCCAGATTCGCACTATGGTCCTAGGTTAGCTATTTCAAGAAAGTTTGTCGTTAAAAGCCCTACGCGCAAGATCCATGCTTTTAACACTGCATCTCGAAAAAGGAGCATGGGAGGTAAAAATATTCCGTTATTTGCGACCTTTCTCAGTTTTCAAAATATATTTTTCTGCAGAATTTCATGATACAAGAATCTAAAAACATGCCACACAAAAAGTTAAACCAGTGTCTTGTTTCTTACATATTCGACATCTACAGTCTCGACCGCGGAATAAGAGAGCATGAGTCATGACTTTATCGTATGTGGTTGGCTCTGAAAAGAGCCGTTGTTCGATCCTGAGCTCATCGATCAGTTCAGCGTATTTTCTTGGTGTGATGCCTATATCGATGTGTTATATATGACTCGGCAATGTCATATTTCTTGCCACAACACTGCATCTCGAAACCTGGATGCTGTTTAAAAAAAGCCCTCACATAGTTCCTCCATGAGAAATCATTTGTATCCTTCTTGTCGAATTGTCCAATTTTTGTTCTCGCTTTCTCTGAGAATTGTTTCGAATTCTCTTCCCGCTTGCTGATCTCCTCGACTAACTTGTCTTGGAGACTGGTTGCATCCGTGGTCTTCTTCTGTCTTCTTGTGTCCTCCTCCGTAGCACTCGCTACCATCTCTGGCTGACTGTCGTCAGCTTCCTCCGTCAGCTTCCTCTTCTTCCGGCGGTTGTCGAAGGCTGCTACCATCTCTGGTGGCAAGTGGTTGACTGGTTCCCAAGTGTTGTCATCTTCAGTATATCCAACCCATGAAACGAGCATCTCTACTCTTCCTTTTCTCTTTCTTTTCTTTAGGATCTCTTTGACGTAAAATATTCCTTGTAGTATTTCTGGCTCTGGCGCCTTCCGTTTTGACATCTTGGCGGTTGTGATTAAACGGCGTCCGTCCCTGCCCTTTTAACCACTCCTGCGGATCGGAATCAATGCGTTTTGATTGGTTGTTCACAAGAGCCAATCAAAAGGCGAGATTAATCTACGTGAACAAAGGGTAATTGGCTTCTAATTGGCTCTCGTGAACAACCAATCAAAACTGAAGGGATGATGTGAAGAAAAAAATATCAGAAGTTTTATGCTAACTTTTATCAATTTTGATCATTTTTTGTGTGCTAGAATCGCAGCACAATTTCTGTGAAAAAATCCACAAAAACTACACGCTGGTAGAACTCATTATTTGAGTTCACTTTAAAGCAAGACCTAATATTTTTCAGGCGGTATGAACGAGCGTATTTCCTTCATATAATTTTACTAGACCTTATTATGGAATTTTAAATTTGTTTTAATTATAGATTCTATTCCTATTCATTCGGCGTAGCTTTGTCATTCCCTAATTAGTGAGCGGCCGCCTTTTGCGCGCGCCGGTACTGTTCCTAGTCACCGACTGGGAACGCCCTCTCTATATAAACCCACCCACACCGCACATTCGCGCTTTTGCTCCGACGAAGGGCTAACGCTCGAAACGTCAGCTGCAACTTGTTCCACACGGCGGACAGCATATACAATCAACTCTGTTGATTTTTACCTGTTATTCGTCACCGCCGACGTCGACCAATGGTCACGGCCTGCTTAAGGATAGCCATACTTACAGGGTTATCACATGGTATCCCATCATCCCCCATAGACCACCCCTCCCCTTCCAATTTCACCAGATGACACCAATCGACCATTCCTCGACCCCTATTTTCCGACATCCTTATTTTCAGTTTGTTTGAATTTCGCCCATGCTTGCTTTGTCGTGATTATTTGCTAACAAACTCGTGAAACTCGGCGGCAATATTTTCAAACCTAGACGGTACGGCACTGGTGATTTCACATGAAGTAAAATCTCCCATCTGTTCATTCTTTTTTGCAGGAATGTGCTCCGTTCCCTAGAAAAATTGACTCGCCCTCTGTCATGTTAAATAAAGAGTACATCGTTTTCATTAACCCTTCCTCGAAGAAGCTTATTACAGCTAATAATCTTGGGCGCTGAAAGTAGTAATTTTTGTCATAACCACAAGTCTGAAACAAATTTCACGCAAAAGGTTTATTTTTCTTCCAAATAAAGGCTTTTGTAAGTTATATTACAAGAGCCCAGGTTATCTTCGAGGCCCGCTTTTCCTTGACAGAGATTCATTTATTTTGTTGGGTGGGAAACTAAGGTTTCCCGGGGAAATGAACTCATTGCTGAGCCTCTTTATATTTATTCAAGGCAGCAATGAGCTCATTTCCCCACTTCGCATCCTGGCACACCAGTTTAAGCCGCTTCAGCCATAATTGAGAGTTTTCAGCAACTGCGAAAGTGGCTCGTCGAAGCACTCGACATAATGCTTGCATGGATACCCACTTATGAGGACATTTATCTGCTTCCACACGTGTTTTAGCCCCACCTTTACTGTGGCCAAATTAATTAATTCTTGTGAGAAGTTAATATTCAGAGGTGAAATCCTCATTTGTTGAATGTTTTAATAAAGCGGCTAGGGGCAAGAAGCCCCTAGCCAATTTACTCCAGTCATCGAGTCTTTGTTTTGGGGGGCCCAGTAAACAAGCTATAGGAAAGCAGCCTTATTACAAGTTCAGTGACTGTGAACGGGAAAACATAAAACTTTAATTCTGAGGATATAAATTAATTGCACCTGAAATGATGAAAAATTCCTTTTCTCGTAATAATTCAAAAACGCTCTCATACATTTTTTTTATATTGCAATATGTTAACCTTAATGAATGTAGTCGACTGATGCAAGTCGCTTTGAAAGTTTAGGTCTAGTTTTTGAGAAAATGGGTGGTAAATATTTCTGTGACGTCATGATTACGTCACAACGAGAAGGTTGATCTAAATGAATTTAACATTTTTGGAAACTTCAATTCTTTTCTAGTGTTGCGTAAAATTTACTTGAAGATCGAGTCATTAATGGCAAAGTTGCAGCTGTTTAAACGCGGCTAGGTGCGCAAGGTCGAAACTGACCCGATCCTCCTTATGCCAGGCGTGATAACCTGGAACAATAGAGGTTCGAGTTATCGTGCGTGTTACAGGAAGTACCTACCTCGAATGTCCTGCTGAGCATCGTCTAGAACGAAAATGAATATGACAGGCTATCGACCAATCACGGTCCGTGTTAAAATTAAGCAGGGAAAGAGCCAATCAGAGCGCGTACTCAAATCCAGGTACGCAGTTCGGTACGCTGCTGGGGGCCAGTGCAGAACAAGCTTTCTCTTGCTTCGTAGATTTATCATGGATGTTGATGAAGAGATGAAGAGATCCTTTCTAGCCCATGAAACAGTAAGTGGATCTATTTATAACTTAGAAACACTTTATTATACCCTTTTTCAATATTATAGCGGAAATCGTTGCATCGCGACTTCGAAGTGCAAAAGGTGGTTGGGATTTTATAGGGTTCTTCTGCGACTTCCCGGGGCGACTTGTTGCTTGTTAAAGTTTAATTTTTTTGTGCATTTGTAGTAAAATAAGTGTGTATGTGTAGGATCTAATATGTTTGTTATGACTTTCGCGATGAATTTAACGTGTTTAAATCAAGCTTTTACCACTAATAATCGCAGAAAAACCCAAAATCCCAACCGAACTTTTCAAAAAGTTCGATGTCGCGATGCAACGATTTTCGCTGTAATGGACTTAGGCGATAGCTTTACAAACTATGCATGTCTGTCACTATAAGGTCTATAAGTTAAAATCTTCTGGCTGTTTTCTAACCCTATTTCTTGTCCAGTTCCGGCTGTTATTTAGTTAATTTTGCAGTATTATGATTAGTATAAAGCTTAATATCCTCAGTTTTATCCGAGCTTGTTTTTAAGACTCTCAGACGTGCCTTCACGAATGGCTATCCAACTTGTTGAAAACAAGGGAAAAAGCTTCTATGGCGATCCTTAGTGCGTTGTGAACAAGTAGCACCACTAAAACGAGCTAAACTAAGGCAGAGTCAATTCAAAATGGCGGACACCGACACATGTGATGCATCGCTGATAAACACTCTTCACTTACTTAAAGTGCCCCTAACCCCTACGAGATTAGTGTTTATATTGAATCTTTGTAGGTTAAAAATAAGTTTTCAGAAACATTTTGTCAATCGATTTCTTATATTTTCTGAGATATAATGATTTCAAATTTCAAAATGCAAATGTGATGACGTAAAAAAAGGTAACACTGCAAACTTCTTGAAGCTTTAACAAAAATAGATTTTAAATTCCCAGACTGATTTTTGAGGTCCTGGAACCTAGCGACATTTGCCACAGACCAGGAATTCATAGTAGCACTCGCAAAACTGCACTCGCACTCTCTCACTCGCCATTGAGCCTTGGTTTACGAAGGCCGAAATTAGCCCAACTTTTAAGGTGGATCGATTGAGTATTTTTAGCCTTGGGGTACCTCTATGAAAACGGCGATAACTCAGCTCAAAATATATCGATCGCTTTGAAACTTTGTCTAGTGTGTAGGTAAGGCCCAAGGTTTTGTATGGTTGTGGTTTCCTAGCAACGAGTGTTTCCATAGCAACGATTGTCGAATACCATAGTTTTTAAACAGCGGCGTTTTTCTTAACTATCTTTAATCACATTTAATCGAGAGAAGGGAGCACACCAGATCATTAGATTCTAATTAGAAATTCAAAATTTCTAATTGGAATTTACTTTGTTGGATTACACAGGAATCCCCAAACATTTATTTATTTTCATTAGACTCTAATTGGAAATCTGAATATTCTATTAGAATCAAGAGCTCATAACTGAGAGCGTACAACTCCTTTGTTTCGGCTTGAGACATGCTCGGACCGTCGTGTGCTATTTTTAAAACGCCATTCTGTATTGAAATTATTCTTTTGTTTATTTTGACTCCAATCAGAGCGCCTCACTAATCCTGCTTTTATTCTTTTAATCTTTTAATCAAAATGCATTTTGAAAAGAATAAAAGCAGGATTAGTGAGGCGCTCTGATTGGAGTCAAAATAAAACAAAAGAATAATTTCAATACAGAAAGGCGTTTTAAAAATAACACACGACGGTCCGAGCATGTCTCAAGCCGAAACAAAGGAGTTGTACGCTCTTAGTTATGAGCTCTTGTAGAATCCAATCCAGGATTCTGGACATGTATGCGTTACCGGACCGTTTGCGTAATCCGTTGGTAATAAGATCAAGCGGTAATTCGAATTTAGGAACGCAATCTCTAGTAACCACTGAAGAGAGAGGAGGGAGGGAACTCAAGGCCTTTATCGTACTATGATGGCCTCCACTTGATTGCACCAGCTAGCAGCGGGGGTCTTTGGCAATTCAAACAAGTACATGTACTACGGAATACGCATTTAGGTTCTCACAAAAATGTTAAGTACATTTCGCGAGAAATCATTTCAGTGTGAAAAATATTAAGGCAAAACTAAAGGAGAATAATATTCAGAATAACCTAACTGGCAGGCAATGGAGACTCTGCAGCAGTTCTCGACATTTCGGTCGCTGTTCAGGATGGACTCCTGCTCTTTAAACCTGATACTGAACTCATCTCAGCAAAGGCGTTTGAATAAATTGTGATTACCTGTCAGATTTCTACTGTGTAATTAACCAATTACACAAACCGTTTTTATGCAGAAAGTCCTCCAAGAAGCCAAGTTTCCTCTTCACTAACAGTCTTAGGTCACTTGTTGTCAAATTTTCAAAGTAAATGTCTCGAACTACACGCATCAAAGCACCACACGTCTAAATTCAAGAGGTTTTGATGTTTCCTTTTTGATCATGAAAACAAGGAACATTCGTCGTTTCTTGAAACGCCATTTTGATCTTGAAAAATAAATATTTCATTGAAAATATTACCAAAACAACCAGTGTTTGGTACCAACTTTGCCTCCATGTTGAGCTCTATTCATTGCTGGAGATGAATTCTGTGGGATTGCTATAACCACAAGGAAACCAGTGAGGTTTCTTGTGAGTTTTTTTTCGAGTGGTTGATAAAAGGCACGGGGTACCCAAACAGTTGAAATTTTTTTATCTTTTGATCCCAGCAGCAATGAAAAATGGAGTGGCTTTCGGGCTCTTGATCTGTACAAAAAAAGCGCTGTTGATGAAATGTTACACTAATACTCCAAAGAAAACAATGATGTTTCAAGCAACTTCCTTCGAACTTCGACACGATTCTCTTTTGTCAGATATGGAGGAGCTCTGTATAGCCATCTATTGCAATTTGAAGTCACTTCTGATTGGTCGAGAAACATTCCTCTCATATTTCTCTGTGCCCGCGGCTTTTGGATTCGCACTGTAACAGAATGTCCGGTACAAATCTGCGGGTAAACCTAATGGTGCAATCATAATATAAAAAGGCAAAGCGATCGAAAGCCAGGCCCCCTGTGTTGGTGATCGCATATCACGAATGCACAACTGTTGTTTTTATTATTGCATTGTGATTTCTGAGTATAAATTTAAATTTGTTTGAACTTTTTAAAATGACAAATGAGCTTTCTGATATGTATAAAGTTTGGGGGCATTGTTCTGCTGTATTGGTTGAAAGTAGAAATACCATACAGGCTCCATATGACCAGGGGAATGTAGTGTTTTTTGGAGAAAACGCGGGACAACAGTGTGTCTCTATGGCCTTAAGTTGTTTGATCTATAAATTTAAAAAGGAAATTTTAACTGCAAATGATTTGGTTTCCATTATGAATATTGGAAATGAGTTTTATTCATTTTTATCTCGTTCGGCTGGGGAATCATTTTTACTGTTGGAAGAACTACCAGCAATGGTCAATGTTTTTGATACCTTTTTCGAACTTCAATATAGCGACAGCTATAGTGGTGTTCTTCATGGTGATGCTGTTGTTGATGATTATGAATATTGTATGCCATTACAGATGGCCTTTGAAACTCTTCTCGCTCAAGATTATCATTCTTTTCTTTTGACTATTGGGTTGATTTGTGTTGGAATTTATTGCTATGACAATAGCAGCTTCAAAATCTTTGATTCTCATGCAAGGGACCGAAATGGGCATAGCGATGCTCAAGGTCGATGTGTTTTGCTAGAAGTGTCAACACTCTCCAGGTTGATACGTTATTTTCAGAGTTTGTATGACCAAAATAGAACATTTGAGCTAAAAGGAGTAAAAGTTTTTGAAAAGGAAGGAAATGAAGAATTTCCTACTACTTGTTTTGTCGGCAGATGCGAAAGCCTAAAAAAATTAAATACAAGTTGTGCTATTGGATTATATGCAATGTGTTACTCATTGTTCAAGGCATGTGGTTACTGGGATAGTAAGACAGTAAATATAATTGTAACTGAAGCCAAAGAGTTGCAGATTGAGTCATTTACAAGTGTTTTTTTATCCCCTTCTTTACCAAAAGATATAAATGTTTATAACCACAAAGTAAAAATCACTATTTCAAGCAATATAATTGAAGGTATATTAACTAATTCAACTGAAAGCAAAAATACACTTAAAGCTACTATTGTTGACAATGTCAGTGCTACTGGTTTTTTAATGTGGGCTGAGCATTGTTGTTTTAGCTTTATTTTCAAAAGTAAGACGCATAGAAGATACAGTTTTTCACTGATTTTCTACGATGACACTCAAGATCCTCCAGTACAATTTATTAAAAGTTTAAATGGCATCGATTTTGTTATTGAAACTATTAGGGATATACAAAAAAAATATTTTACCGCAGATGAATATAAGATACAGTTTGTATTCTGTTCATGTGCAAACACTGATAAAAATGCAATAAAAACCCTGATAAAGCGTAAAAGAGAAGAATCGGAGTATAACAAAATGGATTCAAAAGTTAAGAAGAGAAAACTATTTATGTATGAGTCAAAGAAAAGTGAAATACAAAGTAACAAAGGAAAGAAATATAGATTAATGGGTATCGCAGAAAAAGACAAGATTTTAAAAAAACTTCGAGAAAGAAGTACAAAAAGATATCAAAGTAAGAAACAACAGCTATTGAAGGAAAACAAAGGGAAATACGCAAATATGGATAAGAGGAAGAAAGAACAGCGTTTAAAGGAAAAGAAAGGGAAATACCAAGATATGGATCCGAGTGATAAAGAACAGTTACTAAAGAAAATGAAAGGGAAATACCAAGATATGGATCCGAGTGATAAAGAACAGTTACTAAAGAAAATGAAAGGGAAATATGAAAAGATGAAGAAAAAAAAGTCATTGGAAAGTTGTATTGAGTTTTTTAAGAACAAAATATTGAAAGGTCCTTGCTTTATCTGTTGTGTTTGTCATAGGTCACTTTATAAAAGAACTGTTTTAAAATTAATATACGAAAAGTATTCTACAACTGATTTATTTGTTCCTGTTAAATCCTTTGATGGCAAAGAGTATATTTGTAAAACATGTGATTCACATGTGAGAAAAAATCTAATGCCATGTCAAGCAGTGAAGAATAACATGTTTGTGGATGAGCAACCGTTGGATCTTCAATCACTAAAAAAATTGGAACAGATACTAATTGCACAACGAATTATTTTTGAAAAAATTATAATTATGCCAAAGGGGCAACAGCGAAAAATTAAAGGGGCAATATGTAACGTACCTGTGAAATGCAGTGAAACGTGTGCAATGTTGCCTCGCCCTTCAGAGAGAACAGGTGTTATTCTTCTGAAGCTAAAGCGAAAACTTGAATTTCGAGGGCATGTTTATTTTGAGGCAGTGAGACCTGAAATAATTTTATCGGCGCTGTATTGGTTAAAGAGTAATAATGTTTTATGTAGAGAGGTCCAAATCGATGATGACCGCATCTATAATAATGAACTGATAGATTTAACTGACAACGACATCAAAGAAGATCTAAATTGCAACAAAAGTTCTGAAGGTGGTGATAACAATATTGAAGGAGAAGAAGAAGGAGAAGATCCTTTAAATGAACATAAGTCGGCTGCTAGTGAAACGTGTTTACAATCGATTGTACCAGATTATGCCGTAAATGTTGATGAAGATTCGAGGAGTTGCTCGACTGGAAGAGAAATCTACAATATTGCACCAGGGGAAAACAAGAATTTAATGTCATTTATGACGGACAAGCAATGTGAAGAACTTGCTTTTCCAGTATTGTTTCCTAAGGGTAGATTTGGTTATACTGCAGATCGGGAAGTAAAATTGACTCCTGTAAAATATTTTAACAGCAGATTGTTACATTTTAGTGGTCGTTTTGCATCAAACGCTGAATACCTTTTTTTTGCTCAGTTTCTTATTGAACAAAAAAAGGTCGCGGACAGTATAAATATGGCTTTGAAAAAAGTTTGTGGACAGCGTGTTACGGCATCTCAAGTGAGGTCTAATGTGAACGTGTTAAAAGAAATGATCTTTCGAGATCAAGCTTGTTTATTTTTGAAACAAATACCTGGAAGTGCACCCTATTGGCAGAAATTCATGTACGAAGTTGTAGCCATGGTTAAACAACTTGGAATTCCTACTTGGTTTATGACATTATCTTGTGCCGATTTGAGATGGCCTGACCTTTTTCATATTATTGCAAAAATGCAGGGAAAAAATTTGACTAACAAGGAAATAGAAGAAATGTCCTATCATGAGAAATGCCATTTATTAAATCTTAATCCAGTCATTGTGGCTAAACATTTTCAGTACCGTGTGGAGACATTTTTTAGCGAAATCTTATTACAAAAGGATGTAAATCCCATTGGAGAAATCGTGCACTACGCATTGCGCATTGAATTTCAGATGCGTGGTTCTCCTCATTTGCATGCGCTAATCTGGACATCAGACTGTCCTAAATTGTCTCGTGATACAAAAGAGTCTTATATTCGTTATATAGACGAACACGTTCAAGCTTTTTTACCGGATCCTGAAGTAGACAAGGAATTATATGAGATGGTTAAAATGTATCAAACTCATAGTCACAGTAAATCGTGTCGTAAGTATACAAATATATCTTGTCGATACAATTTTGGTCAATTTTTTACGGAAGACACTATTGTTGCAGAACCATTATCAAACGATATGGACAAGGAGATGAAAACAACCATATTAAACAAGAGAAAAAAAATTCTTGGCGCAGTGAAAGACAAAATTGACGATGTATTGAATCCGAGCAAAAAAAACTACAATCCTTCTCTGACCCAACAAGATATTTTTGAAGAGGCTGGGGTAACTGAAGAAGAATACATTGGAGCTTTATCTGTCTCATCCAATTCTGACTTTGAGTTACATTTGAAAAGATCTATTGATAGTTATTTTATAAATAACTATTTTGTTGCTGGTCTTAAAGGATTTTGTGCAAATGTAGATTTGCAACCAGTTTTTAATCATTTTAAATGTATAACATACGTTTGCTCGTATTTTACCAAAGATGAAACGGAATGTTCTCAAGCCATTATTAATGCTGCAAAAGAAGCAAAAGAAGGCAATCTTAGCGTTAAGGAAGGTCTCCAAAAAATCGGATCTGTTTTTCTTTCAACTCGAGAAGTGAGTTCTCAAGAAGCTGTTTATAGATGTATGCCTGAACTGTGGCTGAGAAAGGTTTCTCCACAAACTATATTCGTAAATACAAATATTGAAGAAGAACGCTTAAGAATGTGCAAGAGTCAAAAAGAACTTGAGGAGCTGGACGATGAGAGCACGGATATATATTTGTCAAACATTATCGAGCGATATGTTATAAGACCACACAATGTAATATCTGTTGATTGCATGTGTTTGGCCGAATTTGCTGCGTATTATTACAAGGAATACAAGTATAAAGTGGAAACCAATGATTCTCAACCCGAAATTTTATCGGATGAAATAATGGAAAGTTCAGAAAGTTGTCCCAACGTGGATATTGTATTTCCAAAAAAAATTCGACTAATAAACACAGGGGAAGTTATGAAGAGAAGAAATGTGAAAGCTGTTGTACGATATCATACTCCCAATAAAAGAAAAGAGCCCGAAAAATATTTTCATCATCTCCTTTTTCTTTTTTTTCCATGGAGAAGAGAAGAAGATCTGTTGGGAAATGAAAAAAACTATATGTCGAAATTTAACGATATGGGGGTACAAGGCGTAGTAGAACAAAAACGAGAAATGTTTGAAAAAGATAGTGACGCTGTAACTGAAGCTTTGGAAATGTTGAGAAATAATGAAGGGCGTCTTATTTCCTCGTTTGATGTCCTGAACGATCAAGAAAATGAAGAAATAAGAGATGAATGTGAATTACTAAATGATTGTGATGAAGATTTTACAAATGATTTTGTAAAGAGTGATATTGAAAATGCTAAGCAATCTGAGTCAACTCATGGTATTTGTACATATGTTCAACCAACAGAAATTTCTGATGATGATCTTAGACGATCTATTAGATTACTGAATAGCGAACAACGAAAAGTGTTTGACAAGGTGAACCAATGGTGCCGACAAAAAATGGCGAATCTTACATCTCTAAATCGAGCTCCTGTTGAACCTATATATCTGTTTGTTACAGGAGGAGCTGGAGCTGGAAAATCGCATTTGATTAAAACAATCTTTCATGCAGTTAACAAAAATTTTAAATATCAGTCTACAAATCCTACTCTTCCATCTGTATTACTAATGGCCCCTACAGGTGTGGCAGCAATAAATATATGTGGAACAACAATAAATACAGGTTTGAGTATACCAAAAGAATCAGGTGAAAAACTCTTACCAATGGGTGATAAAAAAAGAACTCTTATGAGACTAAATTTGTCTCAATTGAAGTTGATAATTGTTGATGAAATATCAATGGTTTCTAATACAACGCTATTACATATTCATCAAAGATTGAAAGAAATATTTGATACTTCAAGTAAACTGTTATTTGCTGGAATAAGTATAATTGGCGTAGGGGATTTTTTTCAACTTCCACCTATACGTAAAAAAGCTGTTTTTGAGAAGTATAGAAATGAACTTTATAATCTGTGCCATCCATGGGCAATGTTTGAAATGTGCGAATTAACCCAAATTATGAGACAAAAAGATGACTATGCATTTGCTGAAATGCTGAATAGAATTAGAACTGGTAGCCAAACATATGACGACATGGAGCTTCTTAAATCTAGAAGGATAAAACCAATAGATTCGAATTATCCATTGGATGCTTTACATATTTGGGCTGAAAATAGTCCGGTAGAACAATATAATCGAAGGCAACTAGAAAACATTCCTGGACGTTTACATGTATTAAAAGCGGTAGATCAATATCCTCCAGAAGTGCCAAAAGAAGAAATTGATAGAATATTAAGTAAAGGACGATCCGAAACGGGAGGACTTGATATGGAAATAAATTTGAAAGAAACCGCCAGAGTTATGTTGATAACGAACATTGACGTGAACGATAGGCTTATAAATGGACAAGTTGGAACAGTGGTGAAATTGGATGTGCATCAATGTGAAAGGACAAAAGTGGTCTTTGTAAAATTTGACGACGAAAAGGCTGGACTGGCTAGAATTGCAAACTGCAACAACAAGTTTGCCAGAGAAACAAAATCTGTACCTATTAGCCCAATACTTGTAAAAATAAAAATACGACCTGGAAAAATGTCATCTCCTGAAATCGAAAGAATGCAATATCCGTTATGTTTGGCTTACACGTGTACAGTACACAAAGTCCAAGGATTAACATTGAATAAGGTGGTTGTTAGCTGTGAATTAAAAAAGCAAAAAAACTTCAACTATGGACAAATATACGTGGCTTTAAGTCGCAGTAAAAACTTGGAAGGTTTATTTCTTTTGGGAGAATTAAAAGAGAAACACATACGAGCTAATTGTAAAGTCAACGATGTATATAAACGTTTAAGAGACGAAAAAGTATATTCCGATGACGTGTGTGGTGACTTAAATGTTATCAAGAACAAAGTGTGAATATTCGCTCATTGAAAAAACATTCTGTAGATGTAAAACACGATCAACAAGTTATGGATAACGATATTTTGCTATTAACTGAAACGCAACTGATCTCAGAAGATTGCGATAAATGTATCAAATCAGATTTAGTTCCTTTTAAATTGTATCGACAAGATAATGATGCAGATAAATATTGTAGTTTAGCTGTGTGTTATAAAAATGAGTTGAACATTGATGACATTTTGTATATTTCCTCTATAAATGGACTAAAGTTTGTTATGCATGGTGGTTTCTCTGATGTCAAAAGTTTAACATTTATTCTTATCTACAAAAAAAGGGAATTAATAACCACCTTTTTTTGCAAAATTTGAATGATGTTCTTCGGTATCTGAATGTAGATGTGGTACTTGGTGATTTTAATATGAATTTTTTGGACGAAAAAGCTATAGTACCTATGAAGCAGGTGCTTCTTAATAATGGATTTGTTCAAGTTGTTAAAAAACCCACCGTTGTTTTTTTCTGGGAGCATGTTAGATCAAGTATATATTAAAGAAAACGATTTAAGCAAGGTTTCAACAAAAAATTTAAGTGTGTACTATTCCGATCATGAAGCAATTAAAGTTACTTTAGAAGTTTGAAAATGTTAAATACCAAAAAAATAAAAAATACTTTGCAACATATGTTGGAACATGTGTTTTTGAGTGAAAAGACTTACATAAAAAAAACAAATGTCATAAAAAATTTTATTACTCGCACCCAGGTCTTTTAGTGTATATGTTAATAGTTTAAAATTTGTATATGTTAAAGTGTTTCAAATGAAAGTATATGTTGAAAAGTAAAATAACACTTTGAAATAGGAAAGCTTTTTCAATATTGATGGGCATTCGTCTGTGTAAGTGGATAGTGCGAAAACAATAGAGGCTTTGTTTCATGAAGTAAATGTGTTAATGTTTGGAGAACATGGGGGACAACAGTGTGTTTTGATGGCTTTACTTTCTTTGATGTATAATTGTAAAGGCCTAATTTGTGGCGAAAATGATTTAATTGGCATTATGGTGGTTGGTAATGAGTTGTATACATTTTTATGTTGTTTAGCAGGGCAATCGTTTGTACGTTTAAAGGAATTGCCCACGCTGATAAGTGTCTTTGACACATATTTTCAATTTCAATATAGAAAAAGCTATAGTGCTCTTATTGGTAGTGACGCTGTGATTGATGGCAATGAGTACTGTATGCTATTGCATACGGCCTTTCAATCTCTTATTGCTGGTGACTATAACCATTTATTGTTATAATACTGATCGATGTAAAAAGTTACATTTACACGCAAGAGATTGAAATGGGTTAGGGATATTCAAGGTTTACACGTTTTATGAAAAGTGTTGTGTAAGGTTATTTTATTTGCAAAAACTTACAAAGTTCTTCTCACTCTGTTAACTGCTTGAGAGAACGAAACTACAACATTCGTCATAACTCTTTGAATAATAGCTCGTGCTATACGTGACTATAACTGTCCTATCTCTACACTGCTCCTCCCTCTCTTTAAATAGTGGACTTTATCTGTGTATACAACTTCAGTGCTAAATGCACTAATGTAACATAAAATTACAATTTTTTTTTGTTCCTTTAAGTGTTTCTTTTAATCGTCTGTCATAAAGTATGTTTCCACAGCATTAAATAACCAATCCCCATATCTAATTAGTTCCTGTCTTTTTCGTCTCTGTGGCTTGTTTTCAGTATCATGATCATCACTTGTGTCACCATTACTACTAATTTTGTCACCATGCTCCTTACTTTTATTGCTATCTGCTTCACTGTGATCTTCTGTACTGCTGCTATCTTCTTCTGTACTGCTGCTATCTTCTTCTGTACTGCTGCTATCTTCTGTACTGCTATCAT
>JAOCNB020357043.1:0-15632 GCA_026546465.2 Palythoa caribaeorum
ACTGCTAGTTTCTTGTTTGAAAGTAATGTTTCTTGAAATTTTTGAAAGAAAGTTGAAGTTAATGTATTTTCAACTTTTTCAATTTCTTTTTCATCCATGTACATGCATAAAACATAAAAAGATTCACTGTAAATACTGTTCAACAAACAATGAAGGTAGCTCGCCTCTATTCAGCAGTGCAATAAATGTGTGACGCAATGCGTTTCATTTTCCAATACCTTGTTTTATTTTGTTTTTTCTTCAACAAAAACCGGTCACAGAAATAAGAACAATTTAAGAATAACTTGAGGCTGAAGTCGTCCAGAAATTAAAAACAAATGAGCCTCGGCAAAATTTACTGGTTCTTATAAAAAAAGCGTATAATTGATGTTTAGTTTTTGCTCACCAAAAATTACGTAGATCTATATTTTATATGCCTGCAGGTTTTATAAACTTCACAGAACCACAGGTTATTTCGGTAATATAAGTATTTTTTAGTCCAATACTCTGCACGAATATTACTCAAAGAAGGCGACCCTACCCCTCATTGCGTTTGAAGTAAAAAAAATCGATAGACACGACAGTAGTTCCGATTTACGACATCAAAGAAATAATTATTATAATACTTGATTATTTAAAATTGCTTTATGAAAATTTCAAAAGCGTTTTTATCATTTCATGCGCAAATATTTTCAATTGACCGGGTGACAGAATACAACACATCTAAACAACCAAATGAAATAAACTGCGTAACACATTTTAAGATTGTATTCGTTGCTAAAATGCTATTCAAGACAGATGATTCTAGAAAGAAAATAAGTTTTAAAATTGATTTGTAAGTCTTCTTAAGGAGTAAATAAAAATATTAAAGTTGAACAGCTCTCTTTTGAAAATTATTCTGTAGGTTAAATTTTGCCTTAAAAAATTATACAACAACGGAAACTTATCTCGATCAATTTTAGGAAAGATTGAACAAATAGATAAATTTCGATTTTTACTCGTTAAAAGTCAATATTATAGAATTTAATACATTTTCGGTTTGAGTTAATCCGAAATTTTTAAATATTAAGATTTAGTTTTTCCATTGCTATCTAAATTTAGACATACATGACTAAAATAAAAACTTGTTTTAGTTTCATGCTGTAAAAGTAGTTTAAAATTTTCGACTAAAATTAGCAGTTTGAAAGCTAGACTGGAAAACATCAAAGAGAACCTCCTCTTGCCATAAGCCTTACTAAACAAAGAGATTGTAAAAAGATAAAGAAAAAAACAAATAATAATAATGTGAAAAATTTTTCAACTATACTGAAATGATCGGTGCTAAATTATACATAAAATAATGCTTTTTAGCACCGCTGATGCAAATTTCAGCATTTATTTCATTAGTTATCTTGGCTTTCCTAGTTGATGCAATAAAGCATATTAATAAATATTTCATTTTATCTAAACAGATAGGGTATTTAAGAGACTAAATCAAGATTGATTCTAAAAGCTTTTCGCTGGCGAATGATAACTGCTAGTTTTAATATTTGTTTGATTGAAAATTCTGAGTGCATTTAAACGCATTTATTTTCCTTTGTCATTTCTGTTGATATAAAAGCAGTAGGGTGAAAGAGAGGATAAGGTTTGTTTATGGGCAGGTGTATTGACCGATCTTCGCAGTTCTTTTTGGCAACCTCATTTGCATACGAATTGTTAAATAGACAGAATCTGCTGTGGTTTCTAGGACAATATGGCATGATTGTATGAAGTCTGCACACGAACGCTGTTTTTTCAAACTAAAACTTAACACTGCATGCAAAATTTACTAAAGAGTGTCAGTTCTTTTTAAATGGCTTATCAGAGGACTGAATACGCCGATAAAACGCTCTCGATGAATTCGCTTGCCGATAGAAAACTTAAAATCCAGCTAGACAGTATAGACTGTCGTAAAGGCTCAATTGGGAAGGAAATCGATCGAGAAAAGAAAAAGCTTAGAAAAGAGCTCGTGGAAGCGGAAGAATACATGAGGAAGCGATTAAATGTAAGTGATACCGCAACGGTTTCAGAAAAACGTTTAAGTCCTCGCCTGCCACGGCGATACAGCACACCTCCAGCGGTTTTAGCTACAAACTTACCATCCCGTAATCTTCTTGAAGTGGGAAGACGGTCGCCTAACACAGAAAGAAGACTTAGTGGACCAGAAGTAATGTTAATGGAACTCTCTTCAAGAGATCAAGCGTTTTCTTCCGATGTTCTTCCTTCACCGAGGAGTTCAACTCCAACGCTGCTTAAACCGCCTTTCAACCAACCCCGAAGGCAGTCGTTGCCGCCATTGAGTCCTGGCGGAATCATAAGTCAGGATTTCAAAGAGCATTTGAGTAACAGGCCGCGGTCTCCCAGTTCCAGTGTGGCGTTTCACTCACATTCGCAAGGAAGCAGCTTGGAACGACTGACAACGCCACGAAACTCGCCCAGTCGGGGAAACACAGCTTTTTTTGAAGCAGAATCTGTACAAATGGAGGAAGTTTCAACGAAAGTAAACAAGTTTTTGAAAAGCTTTGACAAGATTAAAAAAGAACAAGATTGCTGTGAAAATAGCTCGGGACAGACTGCACAACTGGCGACATCTCAGAGTGGATCTGAAAGCCGCTTGGAAGCATATGAAGGAGACAGCAGCTTCTTGCAGAGTGGAGGTACTTTAAAGCGCTCCTCATCGGCTGGAGTTTTTCAACCAGCAAATTTCGAATAAAGCCTAAACAACTGTGTTTAATTGCAGTTCCCTCTGAACTAACTCTGGGCGATACATTAAAAATTTGAATCCTAACAATTACTTTCGTGTGTCGAAAATTTTTACCAATTTCTTCTTATTTTAATGGAGTTGAAGTGCGCTAATGTCCTCTAACAAAATGAAAACTAAAGGCCCGTTTACACGTAAACTGAACGGAACGGATCGGAGAAAAACAGGTACCGCCGGGTCCCTCAAAAATATACATGACCAAACACAAGTTTGGAACGGATCGCATTGAAGTTGGGACCGTAATCAACGTAGGTGGTCTGGAACGTGTAGGGTGCACACGCTTTCGTTATGAGGGTCCAAAACTGCTGGCCCGGAAAATCTCAAGAGATCTAGAGTTGGTACCAAACTTGCTTGAGCGTTTACACGGCGCAGCGAGAGAAAACAGAACGAGTACGGAAACAAATTTAGTCAAGCCGTTTCCAAAAGGGATCGCATACGGTTAATTGCAGTCCGTTTTTGGAACGAATCGAATAAATATGTAACAGATAAAACTTCGTAGTTTACACAAGCAAATTTATCCGATCTGTTCCACTCTTTTTGTGTAGTATTAACAGAGCTTAAGAAAGAGTTTTTGCACTACCCTATTTTGCCAAACATAAAATTCTTCCTCAAAAGAGCAAAACTATTTGAAAGAACTATTACCAATTGTTAACGCAGCTAAAACAACGGAAGACCAAAAACACTATTTTACTTAATGGATAAAATTGAAATACCAAGCAAGAACGGATGTTGTGCTTTGAATCTTTTGTGCTGTTCCCAAATATTTTTTCCATTCGCTCATGAATTCAGGAAAAATTCAACTTCAACAAAAAACAGTTGTTATTTAACATTAATTTTCTATGCTTTTCTGTCTTCACTATTTACGTAATGCATAATTATTCTAAAACAAAATGTCTGTTGTCTTATAAAATTATGCTGAAATGAAATTGCTTTCCGTTGCTTCAATCTTGCAACTATCATGTGTGGGCGTTTTTAGAAATAACAACAACTTGGGATAAATTTGGTGTTTAAACCTATAAAATTATGCTGAAATGAAATTGCTTTCCGTTGATTCAATCTTGCAACTATTATGTGTGGGCGTTTTTAGAAATAACAACAACTTGGGATAAATTTGGTTTAAACTTTAGAAACAACTTTGAACAATCCGAGCTCGGATTTATAACGCGACTAATTTTTTAATAATAGAGACAACAAACTGCATAATTTGTTTTAAAAAACAAAGAACACAACCATACACTATATAAAATTTTCATAGCTCAAGTTAGCTCAAGCCACATGCTTGTTCTGCCAAATGAACCCGTCCGTTTGTTGTTCTATTCCGCTTCTCTAGCAAAAACGATCTGCGACGACGAAGCTCAGCCACATTTCGCTGGCTCTCAAATAAATAGATAAATACTTTATAACAAAATAAATACTTTATTTAACATATTTTTGCAAAGGAAGTGGCTTTCTGTTCTTCCTAGTCAGTGTCTAATGTTTAATCGTTCGACTACTCAGATTTCGGCGTGAATGTCAGTTTTGCAGAAGGACGAAAACCGGAGTAACCCGGAGAAAAACCGTCCGAGTCAGATTGAGATCGACAAATCTCAGACCACGTTTGAAGTTCAGGATTCGTTCGCCGTTCCGAGAGAAGTGGAAAGCGCGAGGAAAATAAACAAAAATTAAATGCCACGATTGCGTCAAATTCCATTGGTTATAATTTCGCACACACCCGTGTTTTGACGGGGTAAAACAATACATGCACAGAAATGAAAAGGTATCATTCGTGCATTAAGAAGTGTTAAAGTATTGAAAAAACAGTTGAAATGCTTACTAATTGCATTTTTACAACTTTCTTTTGCCACAAAAACAGGAAATTGCCCTGGGAGATTTTACTATTTTTAAAATTGATTGTCTCATATCTTGCTTCTAGCCGAATCGTACGTAATTAATTCGGAAAAGAAAAAAATTGCCAAAAACAGCTGGAATCAGTTCTTCGAAAAAGCTGATAAAATTGCAGAAATACGCAACATTGAGGATTTTTAATGGATTAACACAAAGCATTTCTATTATTTAGTTTGAATTGAAACAATGGGAAACTTTGCTCTGTCGTTGTCTTTCAAAACAAGGATACAAAAATTAACAATATGTTTATTTATATCAGTTCCGTAGATTTATCTTCATTTGTCGGTTTTGATTATAACTAAGTAGAGAGTAAACAGCATTTGAAAACGTTTTTAAATAACGCAATAAAGATATAAGACAACCGAAACATGAAAATATCAATCTATAATGCAATACACGCATTTTTTTAATAAGAACCAGTAAATTTTGCCGAGGCTCATTGTTCTTAATTTTTTGGCGATTTCAGCCTCAGTTTGTTCTCAAATTTTTCTTATTTCCAAACGGTTTTTACTGAAGAAAAAACAAAATAAAACCAGGTAGTGGAAAATAAAACGCCTTGCGCCACACATGTATTGTACCGGCTGAATTTAGAGGCAAACTACCTTCATTGTTTGTTGAGCAGTCTTTACATTAAACTTTTTAGGTTTTATGACACGTTCAAACGTTTTATCCGTCTGGGGCACACGGATAAAACGTCTGGACGAATATACTTTAACAGGAGCAATTCAGTTCGTTTTATTCGTCGCTTTACTGTCGAAGAAAATTAATTGATGGAACTGAATTCGTGTGAATTAAATTCGTCTCTAATGCAACGTACTGAAACATGGCCTTAAATCTCAGCGATTCAGCGGTAGAAGTACAACACGAATACACTAAGGAAAAATTGTGAAAGCGATATGCGTGTTACTCATAAGCGACAGTTTCTTAGATAAGTAGATTGGACGAATTAGTTCTTGTAAAATTAAAATTAGAAGGTAAAATTCAAGAGCGGGAAGACTGACCATAACGGACAACATTACTAATTATGCGCATAGTACCTTTTAAAAAAGCACTGAACCGTCAGGGAGTAAAAGGCGGTTCCGTAAGAACTCGATATAAAACAGATAAAACAGGATTAGAATGAAGTTTGTAAGTTTAACTTGGTTATTAAACAAAAAAACTTGATGTAATAGTTTTATAGTAAACAGATTTGGAGTGTTTTACTTGTTTTATAATCTGTGTAAGACAAATGACGGTAGTGCGGAACCGAATGAATAGCTCCACCGCCTTCTACCAGTACCAGCCACACAACTACTCCCGAGAGAGTACTAAGTTTGATATACAAATTTGTGCTATTCTACTTCAAGTCTTACTACTAGCTGCTCCAAGGAGTAGCTATAGGTAATTTGTCTACTATGACTGTGGTTCTACAGATAAATTGCTTTTCAAGTAAGACCACCCTTCACAGTTTACCATTATAAACCCAACTCTAGAAAGGGCACATTCGCACTACGCTGACAAACTTTGTTTGGCCCGGCCAAATACCACGACAAGCTTTGTCTTGACCAAATTTTTCATTTTGAAATCGCGTTCGCTCTGTACCATTGACGAGTTAACAAACATCAATCAAGCGTCACTTTGGCGCGAAAGCTTGATTTTTCTTTAAAATATTTTCACATGTTGAAAAGAAAATGAACAAGTACCTGCCGCTTTTGACATTTGTACTGCGTTTGGAGGCTTTTGGACAAGAACAGAGGCGCCTTTGAAGTTTGGTCGAGCGTGACAATTTTTCTCTCGACTCAAAAATATTATTCGCACTTGTCCTTCCCTGTAATTGACAATTTTTTGGTAAAACAAACAAAGATTGGTCCAGTGCAAATGGGCCCTAAGTTTCTATATGTGGAGGCGGGTAGATGGAAAGTGAGCTAGTTTACTATCGTAAATCGACGAAAGGCTACGTTTTGGGTTTGTAAAGTCCTAATTATTAAATCAGTAAATGTATTTACTTAGTCGTTTAATCTGTCAACCTTTTTTCAAAAGTAAACATTTGAAGTGCTATGCCGATACGGAGCAACATCGTATTTCATTTTATGAGAAGCTTTGGAGCTCGGACAGTTATCAGAACTCCAAGTCCAAACTTTCCTACGCCCCATGTAATTATGATGAGCGAGTGAAAGGGCTAAACTTAAAACCACTGACGAAACCTTTAAGACACCTTCTGGATTTATTTCACTCTCATCACAAAGTTTGCAACCATAAACTCATCGGGGTTCATTTTTACTATAGTTCAGTTAAACCTAATTTATAGTTGTAAGCTGCCCAGTGAGACGTGAACAATCAATCTGTAATCGTAACACTTTTAACGACTTTCAGGTCAAAGAAAAGTAATATGTAAAACATTCAAAAGCAATTTTAAAGCAACAACAACACATTTTTACAAGTAAGGATAAACAAGTGATATTAAAAAACAAAATATATAAATGCTAAAGGAGAAAATTTGCGTGGTTGGAAGTATATACTGACCATGCAGAATCCTACTGACGTCCGTAACACAGTTTTGTGCATTTCTCCTTTGCACACAGTCCTTCATTACACCGCAGTTCTAAAGGCTAACAACTGCTTACCTTTGCAGTAATAGCACTCTAACCATTAAAAGTCAGCTTACCTTCTACCTTGAGCACCTTGTCACTTTTACGTTGTTGCCGTATACTCCTGATGTATGTTGGCCACGTATAATTCAGCTGACTTTGGCAGACTTGTTTCGCACGCTGAGAGCTCACTTATAATCTCTAAGCTTAAGGCTTGTGATTTGCATACGATGTGTGCATACTGATATTATGTGTGATTCAAATGTTTTTGAATTGTGAACACGCGAAGCGTAGAAACAAGTTATTGTAGGGGTTTAGATATGCAAATGATATCATTCACTCAGGTGTAAACTAACTCAGTATGTGCAGCAATCCAAGAAGTCGAAGACTCAAAAATAAGCCGTACAGTTCATAAATTTACTGATATCGTGAATGGTACAGAATAGGATAATTTTTATACAAAGGCTTTAAAGCAAATATTGTTAACAACTTGATCGACGATGAAACAACAATATCGTCGTAATAGTATCTTATTCTTTGAGGCTTTTACGTGTCATGTCAATTAAAAGTAGAAATTTTTAAAAAACTTTACGATTTACACACATAAAAATTTTTCTGTAAAACTTTACGTTTCGGCCGCACTTGTGGTAGCCTTCATCAGAATAAAAAGAGTTAGAATAAAGATAGATATATGTACAGTGATATGCATAATAATGAATAAAATTGTAAGAGGGTATAATTCAGGCGTAAAAATTCTTTTTACTTTTAATTTTAATCAATGAATTTGACAAAAGTGCCACTGACAAGCGCGCTGCTTCAAAAGGCGCGATTTTTACGTGTTACCATAGCAACAGTGATAATTTCACGTGCCAAGATAAATGAAAATATCAGATTTTTGCACGGAAGCTCTCTTGGTATTTCATTGGTGTCATTGTAGGTGTTTAAATATAAGAATGTTTTTACCTTCATGTTCTCTTTCTCTCTTCACCGTATGATAATTATATAGTTTCTTTCGTGATGTTTTAATACATAGTGTGTTAAAATATTTATAAGAAGGTCAGCGCTCATTGTCCCCTTTCTTGCTCGAATTTGAAAAGATTTAAAAATACAATCATTTGCTCTTAGAAATAAGTTTTGTTTTCGTTTGCCATTTCAGATACAAGACGACTGCACTTCTCTGATCAAGGAAAATGCTGCACTGGCAGCACAAGTGGTTGAACTTAGAAAACAAATAGACATGGTAGGCAGGATCAGCAGATCAAACTATGTAATATCAAAGGACTAACATTAATCTACTGAAGACATCAGTGAGTTTTATAGAATAAATAGACAGAACCAGCGTTTGACGCCAACAGTAACAACGTATGAAATTTACCTTTGATTTCAGTTTTATTATTACTTTTTTGTTGCTATGCGTGACAATGTATATTCACGAAGCTGCTGCCCCAAAGACAAAGTTGAACACGGACACAGTCCATGAGCGAAGACCTACACATACACAGTTGAAGCGAAGCCGTAAGCGGAAATAGACCTTATCCGCTGTCCTCAATGCCAATACAGTCCTCTTGGGAAATGAGGTTCTTTGTTTAAGCTGAACATGCTTTCGTGTTTTTCTCATTACCACATCTGAGACAAAAAACCTTATTTCCCAAGAGGACTGTATTGGGAAAACATTGAGGGCAGCGGATGAGGTCTATTTGAGACAAGAAAGAGAGAACATTGGAAGGCCGTGGTCCACTTAGACACAAAGGAATGTTCTTTAGCCGAACACCATGCCAAAACCGGACACGATATCTCCTAGGACGATTATAAGTTACTACGTACGTTTCGACGGTTGGAAACCAAGAAAGATAATGGAAGCGTGGGAAATCAATTTGGAACCGTATCCATGAACCGAGACGACGGTTCGAATTTGCCGCCCAAATATATCCATCTCAGTGTACACTGAAGAGAAACAAAGAAATATGCATCTTAATGCAGCTAAACAGTGTTATGTAAATTATATTTAACTACGGCAATTTGCATTCTCTCTACTTCCCCTGAAGAAGACAAGCAAAGTTTAGTGTCGAAACGTAGGGAAGACTTTGGTATTTTACAAAAACTTTTAATCAGAGACACTATATATACAAGATTTTATCTCTAGATATATTTTCCAAAAATTTTTAATGCCTGGTTGCAACAGCCCCGTTTTTTGCAGCAGTCCATGTACTTTGGCAGCATAGAGCCGCTAAACTAAGCTCTTTCGGCATTGCTTTTTACAGAAAAAGAACAAACGTGTGACCAGTTGAATTCCATTTTACAGTTTCTGTATCAGATTGTACTCAGAACCTTTGTATCCGTCGAACGGTTTACTACTTTTTTATTTTATTTCATTACTTGCTTCCTGTTCATCAATTGTGTTATTCTGTGAGGTTTGTTTAAATGTTCACTAGTTTTGTATTTTTTAAGTTTTTTCGTATTTTAATTAAAGTTCATAAACATTTTATGCCAACTTGTAAGCAGCCGCGTAGGGCAGTCACGACTATGCTATTCTGTGCTCTGTTGTTTCACCAGGAGCGATTGCACGCAGACGATAAACAGACGCGGAGACAATTAAACATCCAGGAACTGGTTACAGTTAGAGAATCGGAGAAACAACTCAGACACGAGTTGGAAAAGACAAAGGAGACTTTGAGAGTTGAACAGAAAAAACATCAAGAGGCTTTAGAGAAGGTAAATATATGTCACAGATCGAATCCTCACCGCCCCGTTTTAGGGTATTCACGAGACACGGGAGGAGTTGATTTTTTGCAATGTGGGTCGTCTGTTCAGGCGCAGGCTAAATATGAAAGGGCAGTGGATCGATTTCTGTTTGTTTTTCCAAAAAAAATTATCAACGACAGGGTAGGGAAAGTGCGAATAATATTTTTGTGTGCAAAACTTGTCGCGCTCGACCAAACTTCAAAGACGCCGCTGTCCTACTCCAAAGGCCTCCAAACGCGGTACAAAAGTGACAGGTACTTGCCAATTTTCATTTCAACATGTGAAAATATTTTAAAGAGAAATCAAGCTTTCGCGCCAAAATGAGGCATGATTGACGTATGTTAACGAATCAATTGTACAATGTGAATGCAATTTTCAAATGAAAAATTTGGTTGAGGAAAAAGTTTGTCGTGATATTTCGCCAAGCCAGACAAATTTTGTCAGCAAAGTGCGAATGTGCCCAAGGGTTCTGTATAAGCGCCGTTTGTATGATGCATTGTAATATTCTATTGATGATATTTTGATGGAGATATGAAAGGCAAAACTCGTTAGTTTTCGGCTCGAATTCTTAAATCTGAAACTATAGCGCTCTGACGCTTTGGTTCGAATCAATCAAAATTTTGTTGGAAGTAGTCGTTCTATAATATTTGGGAGCTCGTGCAAGTTACCAGTAGAGAACATTTCCGGCTTCTTACAGTTCTGATAAGTAATTCGAAAAGATTGCAACTTTTCAAATACAGTGTCACTGAAGTCAATCACGCATTTGAAGTTCATCTTTTCAGCTCGTTTTGATGTTCCGTTAATACTTTAATTTAGGGGAAAAACAAGGTGGTGACTATTTTCTTTTAATGGAGATTACACGGATGGACAAAAAGAAATAATAATAATATCATTTTGTTTACCTAAATTGACACTTAATGCAGTTTTTCATCTTGGTTCCGTGAGAAAACCCCGTTTCCTGTTAATGATCAAGAAATGTATATTATTTGTGTTTAATACACTTTCACTATATTTCCATGTTTTTCAGTTACGAATCGAAGGTCAACAGGCTCTGGAAGGTATAACACGACTCTTGTTTTTATAACTATTAATTATACAAACTGTAATTTGTCTGAATGTAAAAGTGACCGTTTCTTTGATTCACAGTCCGTAACTTTAAACTAGCTGACATATTTAACCTGTTTAACAAGAATAATAAGTGCACGTATATTTTTCTTTTAAAACTCAACAGTCTTTTTTAACAACCTCTCGGCAAAAGTTTTGTTATTTTGAGTTTGTCTTCAGTTAATATCTGCAAAATCATTCATAGTCAAAACAGTCCAAGCGTTTCATCCAAGAATAAAACATCAACCTTGATTTTTCACTGGTCACTCTTTTATCCAATTTCAGTTGAAAATTTGAATATTAAAATCTAGCCTCGATTCGAATATTGAAATTTGATTGGTTTATGCACTATTTAGCCTTTGTAATTTCCCGCGCTAATGCTTGCCGTGCAACGGAGCCCGATGTAACCATTGTTCATTAATCCAATCAAATTTCAATATTCAAAACGAGGCTAAATTTGAATATTCAAATTTTCAACGGAATTTGAGATTTCGAGATTTTGAATAATCAAGTTCATGTTATATTCTTGAAAGAAACATTTGAACTGTGTTGCCTGCACCTCTCTCTTTCTAAACCAGAATCTTATTCTAAGTGAAATGATTGTTTTGGTTGTTTTTATCTTTGTTTTACACATGCATTCATTTTCTACAAACCAAGTATTCATATTTTCATGTTTACATGAGAACCAACACACACTGAGTCATGGTGTTGAAACAATAGAAGAGAAACTATACAATTTACATGCACGCCTCGTAAATATTAGGTGGCTTCATTGAAAAACATTGGAAGTGTTCAGTCAACTTCAGAGTAACGTACTTGCCTTCACCTGCTCTTTATTCCCTCGAACAGTTAGAACCTGGAACTCAATATCTGTCTCTGTTGTCTCCATGCACCAAAAGCCTTGATCAATTGAAGTCCACTTTTGCACTCAGTATTAAATCCATCAGAGCGCTATATCATCTCAGGCGTCTGTAACACCTAAAGTAGGGAGACGTTATTTAAGTATCACAGTATATTTAATAGGGCGGCGTGTCTATGACGTCATGACTCAGACAAACAAACCGGCTGTTGCATAAAATCGAGAGGTTGCTTAAGTCTGGTTCACACTTGCGACATAATGACATAACGACACAAGCGTAACGACATTAGAAGGCCATTATGCCGTTATGCTTGAAGTGTGAACTTGTTGAGCTAACGACATAATAGCAACATAACATTTGTTCAGTTGCAACTGAATTTTTCAGCCAATTTACGTCGAACTCAACTCCGCAATGAGCTGAATGAGCTGGAAGGAGTCCAAGACAGTACGAACAGCGAAAACATCACTTTACGACGGGACAAAGTTCTGCTGACTGACGAAGTTGCGTTATTAAACAGTAAGGTTAGTAGAGACAAAAAAACTACCTTGGTGGGAGGCTATGGTGGGACCAGTGGCAGCTAGTTGGATATAAAGGCAGGCTGAGACAAACAGACAAATTCTGTGTTTAATAAAATAAGTTATTGACATGATTTGTGAGTTTAATTTTTCTCAGCCACAGCTTACAAGTGTTTCTAACAGCTAAAGCTAAATCTTTTTTCGGCCTAGTGACCCGTTAGAGCCGTTGCTTATCTCCGGTTTCTGTAGTGTTAAGCAGATGAGAGTCATTAACTCCCCCTGGACGGGACAGTAATCATGGCAGGTTAGCCACCAGCAGAAGCTGGTACTCATTTTACTGATTTTGTAAGGATGGAAAGCTGAGTCAACTTTGGTGGAAAAGAAGGTCACAAAAAACCTGGGACCTTCTGGTTAGAAGGCAGAGATCAAGCGTTACGCCCACATTTTCTATTTTTCTGTATTGAGTCTGTTTGTTAGCTGTACCGCGTTAACCAGGCCCAGTAAGGCCGAGTCAATACAAACTCAGTAAAGTCCTTCAAACGGACGTAACAAGTCCCAACATTGTAGGCGATCGTCAAAAGAAGCGATGCATTTTCGTAAAAATTGCAATGCGCAGACGTGTGCACGAGGCCAACTGATTGTGAGTTCCATGCAAACGGGCAGACCATAAACAGAACTATTTTAGATACTCCTTTTTTCCACGAGTTGTTAAGGTATGGAATAGCTTGCCCAAGAACTTTAAAAACTGTAAATACAAAACTTTAAAAAAGTTGCTTTTAGATCACTATGAAAGTATTTTGCCATCTTACTCACCGCCATAATTAATTTAATAATTTACAGTACGTTTCTTCATACACTTTTCAGTTTTAATTTGTCCTTCATCGTGCAATATTTGGACCTAGTACGTCTCATATATTTTTTATAACTTAACTATATACTTGAATGGACTCATTGTATACTGTACATAGTTATATATTATTTTCTTATGGTTTTTATCTAAAGGTGGTAGTTGTCAATTGGGACTTTGTCCTGTTACTACCTCATATCACGCCTCTTTACTTTGATTTTTGTGTTTATACTTTATTATCATGTGTTATGTGTATGAGTGACGAATCTAATAAATAAATAATATGATAAATAAACTTGCTGAGAATACTAGTGACACTGGCGAATCTGTAAAGCCTTATTTTAAATGAAACTAGCTCAGTCATTGCTTTTTTGTTGAACGATTTCTCTATATCCCGATATAGTATATCCTTTGTTACAGTCTGTATGTTGGAAACCACTGCTGTTTGATCTTTAGTTTAGAACCTTGTTTTTCTCTGTTTACTAAGTTTGCTTCTTTAATTTTCCCTGAAGTCTGAAACAAGTTTCTGTTGGGTAAGATCTCTGACTACCAAGCATGAGGCCATGTGTGTTTGAAAAGGGTTCAACAGTTAGGTGACCTCTTTTCCTCACATCGTCCATGGACAGGGACATTAAGCCATTGGTCCAGCTAGTCTCCTAATCTCTCATTTTTCAATCAGCCAGGATGTAAAAGAACCCCCACATTTGTCCTTGGTGCAGGGAGCATTTATTCTAAATAATGTTTTAAAAGTGCTGTACGATGCAGTCCTGTAATAAAGACCCCCAACAATTCATTACTGGCTGCCATTGGGATTACACTCAGTCAACCAACCGACCTTTAATTGCATTTATGTTTACGTTTGGTTTTAAGTGTACTGCAATTTTTCCTTTCTACTTTGGGGAACAACTTAATAACCCTTTAAATTGACCATTATTAAATTACTGCCTTATAGTTACCTGTTGATGAAGAAGACCTTTCTTTTGCTGAAGCTGCAGTTGCAGCTGAACCATCAGTTTCTGATGAGGTCATACCATTACCACCTAGTGATGAAGAAAGTGTAATCAAGTTTGATTCTTTTGCAGTGGTTTTATTTTATACTATGCAATGGCTGTAGGTATAAGCATATTAATATATGATCTATTGTAAATCCTCATCTATTTCCTTAGGAACCGATGCCAAGGCTGATTTATTATCAAAACTAAAACCTAGAGATACGAATTTAAAATCTTAAAAGATGAAAGGAGTTTTTTGTTTTAATGCCATTGAAATTTTTTGTAAGCACATTAATGTTTTCACATTCTTGTGTAGCCTTCATATATGAAAAATATAAATAAAGCACTTTTATCTTAACTTTTTATAAATGTCTGATACGTACATTGACACACCCAGAAGTGGTCACAATTATGAATTAGAAGACTATTAAACAACAATTTTTAACTATAAGTACTAATTATAATAAAGCATGCTGAAAACTTCAAAACATTGGATCTTTGTAAATTTCACCAATCAACAAGCCCTGCTGATGAACATTGGGAAAATTACAAAATTAACATCACGAGAATTTAAAATTTAATTGACCCACTGAAGAAAGTCTTAAAAAAGTTGCCTTATGACATACCACATTTTTTATTGATATCAACATGCTGATTTTATAATTACCTGTATTATAAATTTATAATAAAATGTTTCCAGGATAGCGTTTATCTATCATTATGTAATTACTAAGCTATAATTTATGTAAACTGTAATTTAATTTCCTTAGATACAAATAATCTTATTGAACAAATTAAAGGCATTCATTATAATCAAAAGGGAGCATATTAAAGTTGGAAATTATCATGCATGAAGTGAATAGTTGTTTATGACTACAGCATAAAACTGAAAGTTGTTTATTGTATAATGGAAGAGCTCAGTGCAAAAACGGCCTAGGTGACTATTTTAGGTTAAAAAATAATCTTACGATTTTCTTGAATTTTTTTGCACGAATGTGACCTCGAGTGAAAAAAATGTTGTTCCTGCTATTTTTTTAAAAAAACGCTTTTAAAGAAGCAGAAAACGACCCAAAAAGATTGACTCAACCGTATTCATGAGCACTCATTACGGAACAGCGGTCTCTTATGGGAGTTACCGCTCTTTTGATGCAAAAATAGCTCTCAAATCTTTTGCTATTTCTGGACAGGTATTCGGACCACAGGCCTCTGTATTTCCTGCTGTAATAAGTATTCAGTCGGCGTAGGAAGGGTTATTACGGGGGTGTGTGGTGGTATGTGTGTAGTTTTGGAATGTGTCTTAACTGGTGTGTGTATATGGAAATCTAGCGGGCGAATGTAGCCGGGCTAAGTCTTCGTGTAACGG
>JAOCNB020357628.1:0-7500 GCA_026546465.2 Palythoa caribaeorum
TTTCCGCCAAAGTTGACTCAGCTTTCCATCCTCCCGAGGTCGGTAAAATAAGTACCAGCTTCTGCTGGGGGCTAACCAGCGATGGATTAGTGTCCCGTCCAGGGGACGCCGGAATAAGTCTCATCCGCTTAACACTGCAGAAACCAGAGATAAGCACCGGCTCCAATTAGGCTCGTAAAAGGAGTTAGCTAACTATAACATGAAGAGGTAAGTTTTGGCAGTAGAGATTTTTGCAGCCTGCGTTTCCTAAACACCAGCAATTGAATCCAATGGCTGTGCGCGAATTAACGCAAATATATAAGTTAAACAAGGAGACATTGCGATAGTCCTTGCAGGAGAAGAAGCTTCACGACAATTGTTGAGATTGAGCAAGTTTGGCGCATTTAATCCGGCTCTGGAAGGATGGAATTAGAAAGGCTGTGGTCACAGAAAAGCCAAACAATAGTTTGGATGAACCTCTCGAAGTGATCACTGATGGGAAGGAGTATCATCTGAGAAGAGAGAGAAATACGCGTAGCTCAAGTCAAGATCGGGACACTGAAAATGCTCACGGAAATTAGAATTATATCGCCATTGAGACATAATTGATCCGAGGTCACTCTGAACTAGATACAGAAGTTACATTTGTTCCGAGTAGTTTGCGGTAGCCAGACGCAACGGCTGACAAACAGAATATGACAGAATCTGTTGAACTGTCATTCTGATTGTAATGAGGGGCAGCAAAGGAGATTTACCACAATGAAGTTGGACAGTCTATCGCTCTGTTCACATACAGCCGAATTCTCTGTGACGGGGGTCATGAGGGCCAAAATGCGCTCTATTTCACATAAAAAAAGTCAGACAACAAGGTATCTTGCAATTAAGTGCGATATGACCTTCGTTAGAATGCATCCTTACCTTCGCAAAGGTCTTCCCTCTTCCCGAGACAACTCCCCGGGGTAAACCGTTCATATCCCTACCTTAGACACCGAGTTATCTCTGTCCCCCAAATTGTCTCTGATGCATATGAACGTTGGATTTAGTTCACAATAGATTCTTTTACCAACATAGATAAAGCGAGCACTAGGGTCCACCTTAAGAATCTCCTCATATGGATCAAGCCTTCGTTGAACTTGCTGACTTCTATCATGCTAATTTTTCATAATTACCTAAGCCACTAATCTTTTGTTTTCCGTATCCATTGTTTAATTGTATTTTTTCCATTCTTTAGTATTGTATACATTCTAAGATCGGTATTCATTTTATTATCAGCAATCTCTAGTTAACTACCACACACTTAGCATCATTTTGACGATGACAGTGGCCCCTGCAGAAACATGCAAATAAGATGAAGCGCGACGTCATTGCGTTAAAGTTGATAATATAGCCTGATATAGTATGGAAACTTGGTTCAGCCCGATATAACTCATATTGCCCGAGACAACTCATTCATGTGAACAGGCCCTCAGTTTTATTGTTCATGTTGATTCAAATGGTCAAATGAGTGCCTTAAACTTTCTGCTGCCGGATATTTTAACTTTAATTTCGGTTTCCGATCATCGGGGTATTTTTTTAGTGCACAGCTGTTACCCTCCAAATGGAGATGGTGACTGATTGGGTCAGTCGAATGGGCTAGTTTATTAAAAACCGGAAGTCGCACTTTGGGTGAGCCAAGTGTCGCTTCCCGCCCCTTCCCAATATTAGTTAATACATGTAGGTGTGTACATTCTTTTGTGTTTACGTTATCGCAAACTCAGACCGGTCTACAGCCTTTTTCTCAGTTGTTGATCTCTTAAAAGTTCAAAAACTTTTAAATCCAAAACTAAAAAAAATGTTAAGAGCCTTTGAAAAGATTTTGTCCAAAAGATATTTTTATCTTCTTAAAATTTATTGCAAAATTTGATGAAGACAATGATTGAGTCATTTTCTCCGAACATTGCTGTTTCTGTTTCAAAAGGCAGGTCTACACACTAAATAATTAGTATTACACCTTTTGGCAAACTTTCAACATTCAACTCAAATGCTATTATATTATGTCCATTCAGTGATTATTCCATTATGTTTTTTGATCAATATTTATAGAATTATGAAAACTTATGCCAAAGGATTCGAAAGTATTTTAGGTAGGTGCGTTTGCAATCGTCAAAACAAGGTAAAAGTTTGAAACAAAAATATATAGAATCATTTGCGATCGTATATTGAAACCTTAGACTTAGGATTCAGGCATTTCCTCTTGGTTATTTATATATATACACGCTTTTTTATAAGAAGCAGTAAATTTTGCTGAGGCTGGTTATTAATTTTTTGGCGGCTTCAGCCTCGATTTGTTCTTAATTTGTTCTTATTTCTGTGAGCGGTTTCTAATGAAGAAAAACTAAATAAAACAAGGTATTGGAAATTGAAACGGCGTGCGCCACACATGTATTGTACTGCTGAATTTAGAGGCGAACTACCTTTATTGTTTGTGGAGCAGTCTTTACAGTAAATCTTTTTGTGTTTTATGCTGTATCGCTATTAACTTTTGGTCAATTTTCTACCACAATTGAAACATTTCTAGTTATTAAGCCTCAGCCTGAGCTTGTTCTATGGTAAATTTGAACCTCGTTTTTATAAAAAAAAGCGTGTATAGTTATATTTATATAGTTTTGTCGTCTGACCGACGACGTTTGAACGATGATTTTCAAAATAGGCTTCTTTAGGTCTTGTGTCGCTAAAAAGCACAGTTTAAGAAAACTTCCCAACAGTCAATTTCTGCATGAATATTTCAAAAGTGTATCTTCTAGTTGTGAATTGCTGTCAGAAATCTCTAAGGACTCCAGGAATTTTTCTTTTTAGATTGTTGTTAGATTCTTGGGCAATGATGCGACTTTCATTTCATTGTATTTTATTACGGCACGTTTGGTCATGCCGTGGCAACCCTCCAGCGCCTGCATTCATTTTTTTCTCTGCTGACTCTCTGTTGTATTCTCCATCATCTTTCTGTGATAATCTTGCTCTATTTTCATATTCTTTCTTTATTGTTGTCCTTTTCTTTTTTGTTTTCTCCTATCTATACGTGCTTGCCGCAACCGCAGGCTTTTTTTTATAGAACACATCTGTTCTTTTGTCTGCCAGGAGTTGACGAGCTTTTTTGTTTAGATCTGTCACCTGCAATTCGTTTAAATGGTCGAGACGGTCATGCGATGTGTGTTATGACACTGATGTATTCCTCTTGTTTTCTTTGTGGCCCTAGACACTCTGTAAAATATGTCATGCAAGAAAAAAAAGAAAACGAAGAACGAACTGAAGAAGAAAAAAAAAGTAAACTTTGTCGTAACACTGGGAGAATATACCAGCTGTGGCCTGGGAGCTGTACGGCAATTCAGTCAGCAGAAACAGTTAATGTCAAGTACTGTTAGGGTGCAAGTTTTTAGCAAGAACAATTTTTATAACAACAATGAGGTTCAAATTGAATTTTTGAAATAAACTTAGAAAACATTCGAGGAATGGGCTTGTTTAGCAAGCGTAACGGACTATGTGCGAATTGCTACTGGCCCCAGGGGTATATGGATTGGTTTTGGGAGACAGAAAATTACAAAACGTGTTTAAAGCGACAAAATACAAGTTCGGGCACAAAAAAGCAAGTTTTCACGTTTTTTTCTGATCAAAACTGAGAATCACA
This sequence comes from Palythoa caribaeorum, assembly GCA_026546465.2. Lineage (NCBI taxonomy): Eukaryota > Metazoa > Cnidaria > Anthozoa > Zoantharia > Sphenopidae > Palythoa > Palythoa caribaeorum. The sequence goes on from JAOCNB020357628.1 coordinate 3,641, forward strand.
TTCTTTCTTGCCCGGCGCCAGTGTTTGGTACTGCATCGGCAACGATATTTATTGAAGACCCGAGGTCAAGTCTTAAAAATGTGAAGACGTGAAACGTTTGAGGCCATAACTGCCATCAAAATCGAAATCAATGAAACAAAGAGATCGGCTAGGCTAGAATTTTACTGGTTTGATATTAAAAACATGCATTCCAGCTAAATTCTGTGAAACATATTATCATACTTCCGCGGCCAGATATCTATAAAGGGAAAACTGGACTTCAATATCCTTATATAATTTTACCAAGGTAGCAACTTTTCAAACAGAGTAACGCCAAACGGGATCATCATGTAATATCTAGTATGTTTTCTTAAAGGTAATACATTTATGCTCATGCAAATACAGCGAGATGGAGGGTTGAAATTCCAAATTTTTGATTGGTTCAGTCTGATCGGGGATTCCCCAGTGTTCACACCACCACCAGAATACATTATTTCATTTGGATGTCGTCACGGTACGTTTACGTTGAGTTTAAACGTTTGGTACGCAGTGGTTTGTCGTTAGACTCAGGTAAAGTTGTGTTGAACTTCACTTCTAAGCCGGCGAACAAACTTGTTAAGCCAAAGTAACACATTTAGCCACGTTAATGTTCTCTTTAGATATGTCTTCATGCAGGAACTGTCGGTTTCGACTCGTATTCAATTATTTATACACCAACCAGAAATTTAGCTACTGTTTTTCCTGTTTTTTGTTATAAACCGAACTTTAAACTTCCCTTTTAGAGTTCACGGATGTTGAAAGTCTGACGTTCAACTACCAGTGATCGAATTTCGAACGAAGTCGATGTTTAGGAGACCAAAAGGGCAATTTTTGACTCTATTATAAAAACACAGTTAACAAACATGGCGGACGACGAGTGTAGCGAGTCTGAGCGCGAAAAGATGGCATCTCTTCGCATGGAAAACCAAAGACTTCTTGACCAGAAAAAACTACTTCTCATAAAACTGCAAGAAGGAGAGAAACTCAAGAATAATTTGAAAGAGATTCGGAAAGACACTAAGAAGTTGGCAGCTCATAAAGAAAAGCTCCAAGGAGCGCTGAATGATAGATGTATTGATGAAGGGACTACAACAGAGCCGGAGAGACAAAAGGTATTATATTTGTAATTCTGCAGTGAGAAATCTAGATTTAAGATTTAGGTTGATGAAACACCAGAGAGAAATATTTCTATAATATTGATGTAATTTTGTAATTTTATAAATGCACTGGATCAAATCTCAAATATCAAGTATCCCTGTATTAAATTATAAAAAGTAGATTTGATAAATTCCTAATTTAGTTTAATATTACTTTTTAAAACCACTCATGCTGTATATGGCATTCTTTTTAATTTTGCTGACGTTTAAAGCAATCTCTAATTGTGGACTAAGACGATATATATAGCATGGTAAACTGTAAACTGCCAAATTCATACTGTTTAGTTTGGCTCGCCGTTGTGAAATTGTTTTTCAAATCAAGTTTTAGAGTATCGAATGGGAAGTCGACGAAGAAATTTGTTTAACGGGGTTGCTTTTCCTAGTTAAAGTTTTTTATTGTTCAACAGGAGTGTAAGGGAACTGAGACCGCGGTAGAAAATGTTAATTGTTTGTAATTTTTGTCTCAGTTGGCTTTTAGCAAGGATGTCATGTGAGGCAATGATTCATCGGCGTAAATAAACAAGACGTAATGTTTTCATGTACGGAATCGGACTAATACAAACCCTTCTTAGCCGAAATTTTTTGTGGCACATACTTTAGCTGTGAAACTGAACTAACACTGGTTTTCAATCCTTGCGAGTTTCGAAAGATCTTCACACCATATTACAGTGACTGAATCGGACCGAGAGTGGTTTATGTCACCATCAGTATACAAAATAAATGCATGGAATATAAATGACATCGATTGTGGTCAAAATATGCTCTGTATTTTTACATCGTTTGTTTTTACTGCTATTGTTAACAGCTTCCTTTCGTCATAACCAAACTTAAAATGTTCCGCATGCATCGACTCTCGTCATGTGTGGAGAGATTTTAAAAATTTCTTCAGGATTTCAGCAAGTGAAACAACTGTCATCATACTTGTAGGCCCGATACACGGGAGCGAAACAATCGATATCGTACCTATAATAATAAAAATTGATCTTAAAATTCAGCCATCAGTTAGTGCTACCAGTATTGAGTATGTGTTGGCTGATTCTGCTAGCTATACATCATTAACCGAAGAATGTGAAATATTTTTTCGAAAATGCTGCGTAGTGTGTAGATGTACCTTTTTGCAAAGAATATTATCTGAAGACCTGAGCTGGGTTAAAAACCTGCAGTAGTAAACTGTTTAAATAGAGCACTCACGTAAACTTGTTAAAAATGCTGCTCTGACTCTCAAATGTATTTGGGAATGACGCGAGCGTTTTGTTATCTAGGCACAAGTTCCTTGTCAGCTGTTTTTCAGTTCGCTAATAGTATCGTGAAAGCACAAGAAGCTTCAGTTTTCAGTGATGCATGTCCCGCCATCGGACCCTGAAAGTTTCAGATGCTTTAGCTGTTTAGGTTCTTCAGTCCAACTTAATGACATACAGTACCGAGCAACGACTAACGTTCAGGCCCAGTACTAATCATTGATTAAGCACACCAGTTTTGATATCCATTTTAAAACAGGTTTTCTTGGCTGTTTGAGCCGTTCGTGGCCTTTCTCAAGCTTTCATAAAAGCGATATCTTGAACATAATGTCACTGAAAAATAAGAACTTCCTTGCAATTGCTCTCACTTTTATTATTTGATGGGTATTTTACCCTTTTCTCAATGCACATGCATGTTTATAAACATTGTTGCGTTACACAATTTGTTTCATGTAAATAGCACAAAATTCCAATTCTGGAAATTGTTTAGTAGGGATTTGTAAACTAAGAAGTGTAAATTTTCGGCTTTGATCTAACCTCAGTTCGGTCAGTTTCGGTTTTGATTGAAATTCAGTTGCGATTTTGGGGGTTTCTTATGGGTCCTAACACCCCCTCCTCCCTTATCCCACCAGTCTCGTATCAGTATTTGTATAAGAATCGTGTTTATTAGAATAGTTAGGCTGACTTAAATATGTTGCGAATGGCATTAAGGATCATTTAAGGCTGAAATCTCTGGAAAACCGCTGAGAATCACCAGGCTCGAAAGAAGTATTGTGATTCATTGAAAAATCATTCAGTGTACTCTTCAACGCTGTAATGTTATTATGAAGAGAATAAAACATGCGCATCATTTAAGTAACCACGGTGCTATTTGGTTGCATCGGGAATGTAAACATTAAGGATGAAAGTTCAAGAAACTTCCCTAGCTTCTATCCCGAACCGCAGACAGCGTGAGTCGGCTCTAACCCGGGCTAACTCTTGTTTGATTGCACAATATGACAAGATCACATTTTAATGGTTACCCGTTGATTCACGCGAGTTATTAGCAATTCACTAACAGGTTATTTGAAACTAGAGTTCTTTGGAAACTTTATCCCGTTAATCCTTTAAACAAAGTGCTATTCAATAACAAAGGCCCACTTTTAAAGATTTACTGCAATTTAACTTTGCAGAACAAAACTATTAACAGGTTTTTGATTCTTTGTGGAAAGCAGTGCGTTGGTATAGGGGTAGCTCATTTCTTAGCTGGTTAAAAAACGATTTCTTGCCCTTGGTTTAAGAACAACAACAAAATGCCCCGCAACTCGAAATTTGTACCAACGCGGTCCCATGGTGCAACGGTGAAAACTTAAGTTTTTAATTTGTGCCACTGTGGACCAAAAGTTCAAAAAAGTAAATAATCTCTCTATATGTGTCACCAATGTCCTTAACCGATGACCCAGAAAGT
>JAOCNB020357628.1:12500-15631 GCA_026546465.2 Palythoa caribaeorum
ATCAGTATTTTGATCGTCCCATCTCCCAACAAAATTGCATTATTGTGTTTTAATGTCATTTATTTGTTAATGTACTGAGTTAGCTAAGGTGAAATAAATTATTGTTGTTGTTACTGCGATATACATTAAGGTTACCGTATGCCTTCAGGGGTGTTTTTCGTCAAAACGATACAGTGCATCTATCTTAAACCGTAGATACCTAAACCCATATATCAAATTAAAGCTTATAGAGCTGGCTTTCGAACTATACTAAAATTTTTGAATTAAAGTTAAATTTTAGATTTGTTTACTTTCTCGAAAAACGAGCTACCAAATCACCTTTCAAGACTTTCAACTTAAAGGGAATTTGTTCGTTTCCCCTAAACATTTGCACAGTAGCTTCTTGGATATATGAAGAACAAAAACGTGTCTGCGTTTGTTGTTTGAAACACATTTTCTTTTAGAGCAACTTTTGTACGGTTTCTAGACTTTTTAAACCCTAATTCGAAAAAGCGCCGTAACTTTTCTCTGCAATTGAATATGGAAAAAACGCAGACACATTTTTTTAGCATTTTTGGTCTGGAAACTGGCGGATTAATTAAATCATTAAATATCAATAATCACCTGGACTTGTAACTTTCGAAAGGCGATTTTGTCGCTCGTTTTTAAAGAACGTATATAGAAAATTTAAAGATTCGTTTTAATTCAAAAGTTTTAGTATAGTTCGAAAGCCAGCTCTATATGCTTTAATTTGATATACGGGCTTAGGTATCTACGGTTTAAAACAGAGACACTGTATCGTTTTGACACAAAACACCCCTGAAGGTATACGGTTACCTTAAGTGACTAAACACTCTATGAACAGAGGAAGAAGCTACAAACAGAGGAATCTGCAATACTGTATACTAAAAAAAGATTCAAATCAATTCAAAACAAAGATATTTTTAATCAAAACATGAATACCAAAATTCCACACAAATATAGAAAAGTGAATTGAAACTTATTACATATCTCAATGATAATCAAATCATACTTAAAAATGATAATAATGAATTGATTTTTTTCAACTATTAGTTTAAACATTTTTAAACAACTATTAATTATTTTCTTTAAAAATATAAGTTTTAAATCAGGCATCTAAGAGATTTTAAACTAACTGTGGATGTATCAAACAGAACGTTGACCAGTAAAAATATACTGCCATGGCAAAACAAAACAAGTGGGTCAGGTACATGTGCCTTGTATATAATCAGTAGAAACCTCATTAAAGGCCAGTTCACGGTAACCTTTTCTGTTGTCAACTTTGTCTCCCTTTGCCTGAAGTTTTCGAGGTCTCTCTGAGCCATCTCAAGCCTGGAGTCCAGGGTCTTCTTCTCTGACTCTAGAGTCTTGTATTTTGCCTGAATAAATCAAGTTTGATTTAACTAAAAATACAACCATGAAAAACTGTATGCTTGAAATATATACCATGAAACAAGCATTAAAATTTCTATACTCTAACTTAAATTAATTGAATCTCTTGTGTAAGAAAAAATCACTGAAAAACTTTTTGTATGAAATTATTATTACTATTATTATTATTATTATTATTATTATGAATTATAATAATAATTGCAATAATAATAATAATAATCGTTTATTGGATATAAAATTATTTCCTTGGCTAGTAAATATGCAATAAAGATCCCTGCCTTCCCAGGGTCCAACATAAGAAATTTTTCAGCCAGCCCAGTGAAAAAAAAAGGTTGAACAAGATATGAAGTGGTATAATTTGTCTGGGATGTTAACCGGCCCTAAATGTACTTTTGAGACATTTTACCGACCCAGAACCAAATTGGCTGCCCAAAACTGACTAATCAACGTTAATTTTGCACCGTGCTTCCAACTAAAATGTCCCAGGTTAAAATCCTGGCTCTGCTGAGGGTTGAAAATTATTTTGTTTGACCTTCCTTCTTTCAGTTTTCTGCCAAAGGTGACTCAGCTTTTCATCCTTATTAGGTTGGTAAAATGAGTACCAACTTCTGCTGGGGGCTAATGGATCACACATCAGTGTCCTGTCCAGGGGGAGTTGGGGATTATCATTCACTTAACACTGAGGCAGCCAGAGATATTATAAGTCACTGGCTCCAATGGGCCAATAGGTTTTTAAAAGGATTTAGCTGTCTTAAAAAAATGCAGTTGCTGAAAATCTAACATCCTGAGTTAACATGATTATATATAAGGATCAAACTCACCTCAGTTTCCTGGAGTTTCTGTTTAATACTTGCTATTTCTGTTCTTAGTTTCTTCACCATGGCATCTTGGTCTGCTTTGTTTTTGTTTAGTTCATTTTTTTCCTTTTGTATTTCTTCTTCAAGAGATTTGACCTGGAAACAATCAAAATTCAAAACAATTGTCAACAGGAAAGCTGGGGATATTGGGATGAGGACATTATTTTATGGTTCATCAAGCAAATGAAATGGTTTTAGTCTGCTTTATGTCTGCTAAGGATAAAAAATAATATCCAGATTACCTGGTAATCTAGATATTATTCATATATGAATTTAAACTAGTCAGGAATTAATTTATCTATTTGTAACAGCAGAAGTCCAGCACTTGGTTATATAGGATCACATAATGTTAAATTTGCAATATGAAGAGGAGATCCTCTAAAGTCCAGTCTCGTATACCTAAGCCATGCTTTTTCTGAAACTCCAAATTTTTTTGGAGTATGTACACAGAGAAAATTGTAACTTTTAAATGTTTAACAGGTTCAGACTTCTGGTAATGAAGATTGAACTGCTGCAAAGTGAAAGATGCTGGCAAGTGTACAAAGTTACAGTCTGTATTAGTGTAAATATTATTTCTGATAACCAAGCAAAGGCTGCTCAAGACCTTGTCATCAACAACCTTAAAGATACAAATGTACATGAAAATGCCAATAAAAAAACAAAGCTAAAACTATGTATTCTGTAGTATAGCTCTCCTTGGCTAGCACCCCTTGTTTTTTTTTTTTCAAAAAAAATCCTCTTACCTATTAACCACTTTTCTATATATATGGATCCATTTAAAAACTATAAAGAAAATTATCAGTGACAAATTTTTTTATTACTTTTCAGTTTTGTATTAATTCAACTTTGAAAATTCATCAGGTATAATATGCTAAATATTTC